>CAJDSM010001922.1:0-13026 GCA_903981925.1 Ostrea lurida
GTGACAATTTCAAATACAGAGACTTTGTATATATAAAAAAGGAATAAAACATTGATCATGAGTGATTGAAATACTCGTAATCTGACTTCCCTTCACTTTTTCTGTTCCGCCTATTCAATATATTTTTACAACTTGTCGACTCATCATCTTATATAATAAGTTAGAGCATTTGTTATAGACCCCCCCCCCATTTCTTAATTAGATTAGTGCCATAGTATTAGGCGAAATGAATAATTTTTTTTGAAGAGAACGTCGGTTAAATACGTTATCGTGTTATGGTTAACGTGCTGTGTGACCGAACAAACCATACTGGTTTTAAAATTGAATAGCATCTGTTCCATTTAATCAAATGCGATGAAAATCCATACATTCGTCGAATAAAAAATTTAACATAAGATAGTGTATTGAATTGGAATTCCTTATCAATGTGGTCAAAAGCTCTTTGTACTTGCACACCAACTTTAGATAAATGTTATCATAAGCGTAGGACTGTTTTTGAAAGGGGGGGGGGGGCAAACTTCTATATAATGCAACAAGGAAAGAAAAAAAAGCTTATAGCACACTAGAATTTGTAGGATTTTGATATGACAATGTGTGTGTGAGGGGGGTCCTCTTTCATAGTTTGATTTAGGGTAATCATTGGCTCATAATTTAAACACAAAGAAAACCTCTTCACAGTGGATGAAAGGGGTTGATAAGTCTGAAGGTAATTGCTATCAAAACAGCCCAATCTCTATACCCAGCTGACACTCTTCTCTAAATCTGTAAATCATAATTACATGTATGCTAAGCCATTGTATCTTATTTGATTGACATGCAGCATGTTTTTAATCTCCGTCCAAGTAGACTATGATAAATGAATAAGATTAAACACAAATGACAAGAAAATATAATGTAAAAGTATATGCATTTAAATAAGGGATTGAATTATTCTTACCAAAATATTACTTTTATAAAAAGGAAGAGAAATGATATAAGTGATGAATAATTGTTTGCTGATTTATCAAAAAATATAATAATACATTTAGATCTAATAGTTCCGTATCAAATGTAAGTGGTTGTAGTATTGTTTGTATTTCATTGCATTACAATCATATCATTGTTACTCAACAGAGAGCCGGAAAATAAAGAATAAAAATACACACAAAATAATAAATCAAATAAATAAACACACACACATAAAATAGATTTATTAAAAAAACAAAACAGAATAATATCACAATCGTCATGATGATGGCGACATCATTTGCTCCCGGGCATTTGCTGGACTTGCTATATATTTAATGCAAATCGGATTTCCAGGTTGAGCATATTTAACCAACATATCTTGTTTAAATTATCTATTCCTTTCTTGCTTCATATTTTACACATTGCCATTTAAGAGTACTTATGTAGTAAAAACTTCGTAAAATATCGGAAATTCATACGGTAACATTCCTTGAATAATGAATAACAATGAAATCATGATTTAAGTTATCAATATTTATTGTACACATCTCCAAAATGTTTTAATGTTCAGAATTTTACACATATTATTTATCACTTTAACGAAACACTAAAGCAGACTTCTCTCTCCATGCGCACATTCTAACTCAAGGTTTCACAAATAGATCGGCCGCTCCTGCAACCGGTAATATACGTTTAAAATGGAAAGAAAGAGAGAGAGAGAGAGAGAGAGAGAGAGAGAGAGAGAGAGAGAGAGAGAGAGAGAGAAGAGAGAGAGAGTGTTACATATCCAACACTACTTCCGGGTAATGAACAGAAATGACGGTAATGAATTTGAAATACAAAATTTCATATCTCATAGTCGTCAACACTCAGGAACAAAAAAATTATTGATACAACGTATGACAGCTGATTATTGTTGAGAGAGAGAGAGAGAGAAGAGAGAGAGAGAGAGAGAGAGAGAGAGAAGAGAGAGAGAGAGAGAGAGAGAGAGAGATACGGTCGTCACCGGAAGTGAATAAAAGAACGTGAAATTTAAAATCTATGTTTCAACAACGAATCCTACAATACGATTATTGGGCCCCTTTTGTACTTTCAGATAATATAAAATTGATCGGAAGTTAAAATTAATATCGTATCAATCATGAAAACTAAAAATATTTGTTATATACATTGTTTAATAATTGTTCGATATCTCTTCTCTTGTGTGTTTCTGTTAAATTCCAACCCAAAAATGCAATTGCCTTAATTTTATTCATTTATAGTCATCATTGACCAATCGAATAATCCAATCAAAAATCTATTTTCATCATAATCGCGACGGAAGACCTACTCGTTGCTTGCAACGAGATCGAATCTAGTTATCTTCTATGATTACTAAATTCCAGACTAAGCCAGTCCAAAAGCCAGCACTTGATCGATCACTGTAGAATAATGGCCCACAGATTTGGTGTTAATTATTATTCTTCTATGATATAAATTCCAGACTAAGCCAGTCCAAAGCCAGCACTTGACGATCACTGAGATATAGTGGCCACAGATTTGGGTGTTAATTATATCTTCTATGATTATAAATTCCAGACTAAGCCAGTCCAAAAGCCAGCACTTTGATCGATCACTGAGAATAGTGGCCACAGATTTGGGTGTTAATTATTATCTTCTATGCATTATAAATTCCAGACTAAGCCAGTCCAAAAGCCAGCACTTGATCGATCACTGAGAATTAGTGCCACAGATTTGGCCGGTGTTAATTATTATCTTCTATGATTATAAATTCCCAGACTAAGCCAGTCCCAAAAGCCAGCACTTGATCGATCACTGAGAAACGGGCCACAGATGGGTGTTAATTATTATCTTCTATGATTAATATTCCGACTAACGCCAGTCCAAAGCCAGCACTTGATCGATCACTGAGAATCGTCGCCACAGACCTGGGTGGAATCAAGAACTGGGAGCACCTGAGGGGGTCGCTGTCATTTCTGTTTGAGATATTTGGTATTGTATTCTGTCATACTTGTTATCTGTCTTAATGGTTCTTACTGAATTACTGATATTGAAACTTAACAGAAGTTATTTCAGAATTCGTTTTGTGCACGATTATGCTGTACTCTTTTTCAATTCAATAAAATTTTCAGGAATGAAATGTTGTATAAAGATCTTGGTACCTGTTGTTTTCAGTAAAAATTTAAAAAGTCGAGGCTAATTTTATAATGGATTGGATAGATCTAATTTCGTTGTAAAAGAGTTTTCGTTGTATATTGTATAATTTTTTTTTGCGCTAACTAGGATGTCACATGTTACACAAAGGCCTTCATTCCAGGACGTTTTGAAAGTTTCAAGCCATAAAGGATGATAGTCACTTTAAAATTTCAAACTTCCCTGAGTTATAAATTCAGTAATACTTACAGGAGTGCTATTTTGCAATATGACACTGAAAGGGTTTTTCCTGACTTGTTAAGCCTTGGTACTCAAAAAATATCTACGGTAGAACATGTTTAAAGTAAAGTTCAGGGGACAAGCAATTCTGATTCTTTATAAGTGGAAGCAAAAATTATTGATAAATAGTTTCTCAGGCCAAAAATTATTTAATAGATAGTTTCTCAGGCCAAAGATTTCAAATTAGGTTTGTCTGTTATTGTTGTTGTTGTTTTTTTTTTTTAGATGAGTTAGTGAAAACCTAGAAAACATAAATTTTTTATGTTGAATATTTGTTATTTTTCAAAAAGTGCAAGTGAATTCAGCAACAAGCAAACTACCAGAGACGGAGGCCAAGAAGTTCTGTGTAAAGGAGGACAGTGCCACGATGGACTGCATCTTCTATGAAATTGTGAGCAATTTAGATAAAAACCCTGACTGAAACTCTCAGGAAGATACTCTGCAGTATATGTGATGTTCTTGCTGAAGATAAGTTTAGCTTGCCTGAGTTGTTTCAATGACTTAATGTAATGAGTGCCACCAACTGTTATGCAATATTTGATATTATTACATACTTTCAATTTCATCTCCTTTTTTTTTCTTTAAAACTTTGTGGGCCAAATATACCACACGATTTTTGCCCAGAAACTTTTCGTCATAATTGATTGTGACCTCTCAGTAGACCAGGTTTCTTGACGTTGCTGTTAAAATGCCAATTAAGTTTCAAATTTTCCTTGTTTTTCATCTTTTACTTGGTTAAACCAATAAAGAAATTTTTAGAAATAAAAATCATGGCTAGTTTCTAAATCAAATTGAAAGTATATAATAAAAAGGTTAAATTAATATAGACTTTGTGTGAGAAAATGTGGCATCGTTTTTTGTCGCAGACAGACCTCGCAAGCTTGGTCTGTCTATGTGCCAGAAAATTTGGTTGTTATATTATATATTTTCCCATATAAAGTCTATAACCTATAAATATTATAGTTGAGGTTTTGAAAATTGATCTTTGCATGACCAATTTGAGAAAAGGACACAGTTTGTAGCAGTTTGGGGATTAAGGAGACATTGTTAATTTGATAGTCTCTGGTCACTCCGGGACTTTTAGCTACAATAATGTAGCCCTCTCTGATTTTTTATTCTGACGTTTCATACAATCTTAGATTGGTTTGAGAAAAATTATAAACAGGTGCTTGCTTAGTAGTTTTACTGTTTCTGTACTAATGAATGTGTACTGATTTGTAGGACCATTCCTTACCAAAACTCACCAGAGGAAAAATATACAGGTAAGTAATTTGAATTCTTCTACCAATACAGGTAAAATTCTTAATTTTTACAGAGGTTTATAATGTTCATAGTTTTCATGATATGGGCTCGCCTGGAAATTAAATTCTACAGGAAAGATAAAATTGAAGTACAAGAAAGGCGAATGACTGTTAAAGCTTAACATCAAGTCTCCTCTGACACACTTCAACCTATCTTAGAAATCATTTAGGAACTCTTCATTTTGAGGTGAAAAATGATTTTACAGAAAATGTCAGAAACTTTTCTATTATGTCCTTAAGTTTGCATGATAACGAAGTGGCTTGTGTGTTCGTCGCTTTGTAGCTGGAGAAGCTCCAGGTTTGACTCTATACTGATGTTACATGTACATAAACAGGTTTTGTAGTCAGTAAAGATAACTCCTGTATGAGTGCAGGAAATTGTATTCAACAATGAAGAATTGGCAACATGTACTGATATAGTACAGTAAAACAGCCCTGAAATACATGTAAATAACAATATGATATGACAGAATGCATTAATTAATAATTATATGATCCTATGAATGGATAATGTATTACTCCTCTCAAACTCACAATCAAGGGAGACAACTTTTAAAGTTACATATACAGCTACGAACAAATTGTCATACAAATTTGTTATCAATCTTAAATCATATTTAATGTATTTTCCATTTTATTAGAAGAGGATTTATAGTGTATATTATCTATGTGGCTATGTACATGATATTTGCAACAGAATTCTTTTAAAATACTTATTTTTTAAAGTCAAACTCAGTTGCTCACTGATCTGAACAAATTAATCAAATATTCTGATTATATTAAAATAAATTGTAACTTGATTCGATAATTCCTCAATCAAGGAGAATTTCAGTGTGTGGGTAGTGTCGATGCCACAAAAAAAAGGTTAATTACCATATTACCACCCTCACATACATGTACATTGTTCATGATTTTGTAATGAGAGTAGGCAGCTGTACAATTGAAGTTGATTTTCCCATTAACAGAATCATTGGATCCTATGACAGTAATCACGACTGGATTAAATGCTCATCTATCCGCGAGGCGACACAGAATGAACACGCCGCTCACCAGAAAAACGTCCAGATCTGTGCCCAATATAAACTGAAGCTTTCCAGTGTCGTCAGAGAGCAGTAGTTTAAGCCGGTCAGTGGATTCCAGTGTCGTCAGAGAGCAGTAAGCCAGACTCAGAGAAAACTTGAACGATTACATGCACAAAGGGTCATTGTCTGTCGAAATACTGTATATATGGCATATATCTTAAGAATGACGGTGTATTGCACTGGGCATTAGTGATCTGATGTTGTGTTAAAATATTCTAAAGCTGTTAATTAAGCAGTGAATCATAAAACATGTAGGAATAGTTTGAAACCCTGTATAGGTTTACAATATTATTATTAGTTATTATGATACATGTATTACTTTTGTTTTCATTGATTGTGATTGTAATATAAAAGTGAATGGACAGGAAACGTTCATGTTTATTTATAGCCTGTTATCGTTATTAAAGTATTGGGACATATTACGTTATAGTCTTGTGTTTTAAGATTTTCCTTTCTATGAGTTCACCTGAGATAAAGGTGGAAGTGAAGTTTTCTGATTGAAATTATTTTTGTTGTCAATTTTTTCACATACTCAGTCTGAGAACTTACTTTTGAAATGGCATAGACGAAAAGGTTTATGTGACTATTGTCTTTTTGATGCAGCATAAACCTACAATATATGGCATTTAGCATAGACCTGACCAAAATTTGATGACGAAAGTAACAATGACATATATGTTGAGAAAAAATAGTCGTGAACAAACTCCATGTCTTTTTATTCAACTTTATACTCCATTTCCAATTCCACAGTCAATCTATTGATATTGTCCTTTGTTAATGAAATTTGGTATAGACGATTCGTGATATCTTTTTTGCATATGGCATGACTCAGCCTTGTTTGGGGTAGGCGTGGTCTACCGTTAAATTCTCAGACTGCATGATACTGTAAAATGGTTTTTTCTACCTAAAGACAAATTAGCAATTTTATTTTTTTAAACAGAAGTACTCGTTTTGAGCAAGTTCCAGGTCATGTTTTAGAATATGTCGGATTTCAAAGATGGAAAAAAAAATTGGGATGCATAGAATGTGAAGTGTTTCAAATCATTAAAATGAAGGTGATGATTTTGAACTGTAATTTCTAATTCCGTTATATTATACACAGTGGAGTACGGCAATGTAAAGTAAACTCTACTGAGGGTATAGCTGCAGAACTGTAGCTCTCGGAAAAAATATTGAGATCTGTCCCAGTATTTTTTCAGAGAGCTACAGTTCTGCGACAACTGAGGGTAGTACCCGACTCCCATGAACAGTGATCCATGAGTAACTGATTTACTTTACCTATGTAAATTGTTTTCAGTGCCTTTCTTTGTAAATTTATCGAGAGACAGAAATAATGTGTGCACTTTTTTGATTTACGTTCATGTTCAAGATCTGTTGTTCATAATTAAAATTAAAGTAAATACGATGGTTTTTATGACACCACCAGGGGTTGTATACCAGTTAATTTTAATTGGAGGAGTGTTCTCTTAACAAATTTCTTCCAAAAATGTTCTCGAGAACCTAGCTGTCCACTATGATTTTGTTGGGCGCTCAAAGTTTTACATAGAAATAAAGAGGAAAAAATCAGAGACTCACGAACCACCAAGCTAGATATGCATGTATTAACACCCTGTAGATTGCATTTGTTTAAACTGCAACCATGAGAACCATATTAAATGGATGTGCAGTACTACAGAAAATTGTTTCGCGCTCTCTTCCAGCCCCAGGTAGAGTTCTTGGGGTGGGAGATTAGCCAGAGCGGAGTGGCGATGGGAGATGAGCATATTGAGGTGGTGAGGTAGTGGCCAGTTCCCACAAATACTAAGGAGGTGGAGAGGTTTCTTGGGTTTGCCAACTACCACCGGGCGTTTATTGCGGAGTATGCCCAGATTACGACGCCCCTCTACCGTGTGATGGGTAAGAATAAAATTAAACCCTTTGCCTGGGGAGTGGATCAACAGGATGCCTTTGAGGGCCTTAAGGGAGCTCTCGCTAGCCCACCTGTCTTGGCCCTTCCCGTCCCCGAGGGGGAATTTGTACTGGATACCGATGCGTCTGGAGAAGTTATAGGTGCAGAGCTGTCCCAGATCCAGGGCGACCAGGAGCGGACCATAGCCTATGGGAGCCTTCATCTCTCTCGTGAGTGACGGAAGTATTGTGCAACCCGCAAGGAGCTGTTGGGGGTAATCCGTTTTACACACTTATTCAGGCACTACCTCTTGGGCTGGAAGATTGTGGTGAGGACTGACCATCACCGCTTGGTTTGGCTTATGATTTTTAGGTCTCCACAGGATCAGCTGGCTAGGTCCTGCGCAGTATGTCAGCTCCTGTGGACCATGCAGTCGGAATAAGTGCCCCCAGCACCATGCCTGGGCTGAGATGCTGAAGTACCATGCTGGCGCCCCCATGGAGAGGATCCATCTAGATTTCCTTGGCCCCCTGCCGCAGTCCACCAAAGCAAGTGTATGTCCTGGTCATGGTTGACCAGTTTACTAAGTGGGTTGAGTGCGTGCCACTCCCCTCCCAGATGGCAGCGGTAACTGAGTTCTTCGTCCGATTTGGCTGCCCGTTCCAAGTATTCACGGACCAGGGCTGGAACTTAGAAAGTAAGCTCTTTTGGGACATCTGTGAATTGCTGCAGATCCATAAGGCGTTGATGACTCCTTACCGACCCTCGGCTAACGGACAAGTCGAGAGGTATAACCGGACCCTGACAAAGCACAGGATCATTGTGAGAGCACCTCGCTCAAATTGCGCTCTGCAGTCAACAGACACACGGTGTATACGGCCAAATGTCTGTAGACCTGACCTTTGGCTCTCCACAGAGGGACCCTCCAGTGGACATGGAGGCTTACGTGGTTGACCTGGAGTGACCTTGAGGAATTTACCCGGTCCTTCAATCAGAGGGACCTGGTATATGATTTGGATACAGCCACGGTTAAGGGCAGGTGTAGGAAATTATCCCCCTCAAAGGTCCGGATATCATTCTTATGAAACTCGGCCCCCACCTCTATCATGTAAAGACAAAGTCCTCCGTTATGGTAGTTTTAAAACCATGACCGTTTGAAGGGGTGTCGAGACTGGGACATCCTCATATGGGTTTCCTGTTATCAGGAGAATTTCAGGACACCCGGGGAGGACCGAATTTAGTTCCTCAGGGGAGGAGGATAGTAGCCGCACTGTTGAAAATGAGGGGGCTTCCTTTAGCCCACCTTCTGGGTCCCAGAGCCCGGGCCCATCTTTGGGGGGAGTCCCAGATCACCCGCGCCTACGCAGCGCCGGCGAGGTAGGCCCCGTAAGGTTAAGGAACAATCTCCAGACTCGATTGCTGAGGCCATAGGAACCCTCTGCCACTTTTAAAATGTGGACCCCCCCCCTGCTTCCTACCCCCTGAGAGGTGCCCTCCATCCCGCCCTGCTCATTCATTGGCGGGTGCAGGTCCACTGGCTGGGGGCAGCCGATCGATGGGCTTACCGCCGACTGTGGGAAGGAGCCAAGATCCAGGGACGGCCCCTCCGGACCTTCTGATCTGTCCTCAGGAGCCCAAGACGGAGCAACCCCGACCCTCAGGAGGAGCCTAGGGCGTCCCCTCCATCCAGGAGCCCCTCACCGCCTCCACTGAGAGATCCCGTTCCACCCCGGACTCCCTCGCCTGAGGCCGAAGGCTCGGTTTCCAGATGTAGCTCAGGGAGCACCGATGCCCAGGATGGTCTTGGACGTGGAGATATACACGCCCGAGACCGGTCTGCGGGACGTCCCCCTGGCCACATGCTGGAGTGGGCGGGCGTGGCTAGAGTACCCGCCGCAGCCAGGATCCCTCCGGCGCTTTTGGGTGTATGTGGCGGCGGAGTGGTAGGAGGCCCCACTACACCAGAGGACTAACCCCCCAACTTTCAGGACACAACCCAGACTGCCTCACCGACTTCCCCTTTACATACGTAGAGGGGCGCTTGCACGCTGGCTACTTTCTTGGCGGGCTTCGGCCCGGATGGTTCTGGGAGGATGTTACATGCCCACCTTGATGAAAATGTTTGCAGGTTTATGCCGGCAACACCATCTTTTACGCAGAGACGGGCGTTGTGCACGACCTATACTTGCGCGCTTCTTCCGAGAAGACCACCAAAGTAGTGCACCTTATTCACGCTTTCGGACTTTCAATTTTAAAGCGAGACTTGGTACATCAGTAAAAAAAGAAAATGGAGACGGCGGGCGTTGAACCAGCAGTAGTTACTGGCTCTGCACTGCATTGTTGTGTACCAGTCTGCTGGAGTCACAGGACCCACACTAAGGCCAGTGTGCTGGAGTCCCAGGACCCACACTAAGGCCAGTCTCCTGGAGTCTCAGGACCCTCACTAAGGTCAGTATGCTGGAATCCCAGGACCCAACTAGGGCCAGTCTGCTGGAGTCCCAGGACCCTCACTAAGGCCAGTCTGCTGAATCCCAGGACCCACACTAAGGCCAGTCTGCTTGAGTCCCAGGACCCACACTAAGGCCAGTCTGCTGGAGTTTCAGACCACACTAAGGCCAGTCTGCTGGAGTCCCAGGACCCACACTAAGGCCAGTCTGCTGAATCCCAGGACCCACACTAAGGATAGTCCTGCTGAAATCCCAGGACCACACTAAGGCCAGTCTGTTGGAGTCCCAGGACACACTAGGACCAGTCTTCTGTAATCCCAGACCCACATTATGGCTAGTCTGCTGAAGTCCAGACCCACACTAAGCCAGTCTGCTGAAATCGCAGGGCCCCTCTTACTAGGCTAGTCTGCTAGAATCCCAGGATCCACACAAGGCCAGTCTGCTGGAATCCCATGACCCACACTAAGGCCAGTCTGCTGGAATCCTAGGACTCGTGAGGACTTTTCAAAGCGAGGCCAACTACTAACCAAAAAGTTGATCTGGCAGGGTTATAACGGATCTCGTTTAAAGTCATCATTCTCGCAAATTCTACGGTCGCTATAATGACCTTGTTTGCGATTACAAATTATCACTAAGTCATATGTTGACTGATTTGTTTCAATACCCTTTGTTAGACTGTCATTTCCTACTGGATTTGATACGGGTAATCCGTTTACTTTATTTCGACTAAGGGCTTACGGTGGGTTGTGACCGGTCAGCAGAGGATGCTTACTCCTCCATGGCACCTGATCCTACCTTCACTTTTGTCGAAAGGCCCGTGTTGCCCTACACTCGATTTTTTTATATTTTTTGATTATGATTACGTTTGACACAATGTTAACTTCGCCTTTTTGTACTCACATTAAGGTCAGTCTGCTGGAGATCCAGGACCCATACTAAACCAGTCTGCTGGAGTCCCGGACCCACACTAAGGCCATTCTGCTGGAGTCCCAGGACCCACACTAAGGCCAGTCTGCTGGAATCCTAGGACTCACATTAAGGCCAGTCTGCTGGAGTCCCAGGACCATACAAACAGTCTGCTGGAGTCCCAGACCCACAAAGGCCATTCTGCTGGAGTCCCAGACCCACACTAAGGTCAGTCTGCTGGAGTCCCGGACACACACTAAGGCCAGTCTGCTGGAGTCCCAGGACCCACATTAAGACCAGTCTGCTGGATTCTCAGGATCCACACTAAACCGTATGCTGGAGCCAGACCACCAAGGCAGTCTGCCTGGAATCCCAGGACCCACACTAAGGCCAGTCTGCTGGAGTCCCAGGACCCACACTAAGGCCCAGTCTGCTGGAGTCCCAGGACCCACACTAAAGCCAGTCTGCTGGAATCCAGGACCCACACTAAGCAGTGTACTTGAGTCCCAGGACCCACACTAAGGCCAGTGTGCTTGAGTCCAAGACCCACACTAAGGCCAATCTACTGGAATCCCAGGACGCAACACTAAGGTCAGTCTGCTGGAAATACCAGGACCCACACTAAGGCCAGTCCTGCTGAGTCCCAACCCACGACTAAGGTTAGTATGCTGGAGTCCCAGGAAAGAAAAAAAAACGGGGAAGTGAAAAGAAAGAAAAAAAAAAAAAAAAAAAAAGAAAAAAGAAGGAGGAAAAAGAAAAAAAGACCAGCACTAATGCCAGTCTGCTAGAATCCCAGGACCCACACTAAGACCAGTCTGCTGGAGTCCCAGGACACACGCTATGGCCAGTGTGTTGGAGTCCCAGGACCCACAGAAAGGCCAGTCTGCTGGAGTTTTCCTGACTGATTGACCACCACTACTGCTTTAGCTGACCGGTCAGCCACACAGATATCCAGGTTACTGTTCTCACTGATGTATTTCCCACCATAACCAGATGAATAGAGAGGACGAGCCTGATCATCAAACTGAATTGTTTGTTTTTCTGTGGAGCCAACGTAACGCACAATTTTGGTGTTATCATTGGTGTTATCATCACTGATCATGGTAACCAGGAGATCATCAGAGGCGGTGCTGCAGATAAAGCGTGGTGTCCACCCCTGTAGTGTGATCACGGTACGGGTCTCTTTATCCTTCACTAGGTTTATAGTGCTATATCTAGGGTCAGTATAAACAAGATCCCCGCCCCGTGTCACTGCTATGTCGCCTGGTCTCTTCACGGACTTAGCTTGTACTGATGACAGTTGTTCACCCTGGAGGTTGAGGAGCTTCATGATTCTGTTATCCCCAGATATCCAGACTTGGTCTTCACTCGGACAGCTAACACTGCATATTCTGTTGGATATTTCCCAAACCTTATAGCTAAACCCAGTGTCTACGGTGGCGGTGAATCGCGAATCATCAAGCATTGGTTTGACTGGGGGAGATGAACGTCCTGCCATGTTCTTCTGTGCTAATGGATATTAAATGATGACAAAGAACCAAATATTTCACGGAGCTGCTTTGTGTGGATTTTCTGAGGAGAGAAGCTTGGCAATGTAACGGAAACGTAAACATACATTGGAACATGACACATAATGTAGTTTGATTCAAAAGCCGTAACAAGTCAGCTAACACGTGAAATAAGAAGACAATCAAATTAGGAAGATTCATCAAATCAAATTTAATTTCTAATAAGGGCGCTTAGCCATAGCCTGATCCCCTGGCTCCTTGACTAAAGACAAGGAACTTGGAGCACGGGACAGGGAACCAGGCTATCTTAGGCAGAACCACGTCCATGTCGTAGAGTCGGGGAAACTAATGAGCTAAGAGTTCTGCCAGTATTTAGAAACAAAAAATAATATGCTACTAGTATATCCCTATTTTTCTGTACCGCTGTATTGGTATGCATGCAGTTTTTGATTTTTGAATTACAACACAGTACTAGATTTACCGTTTTTGAGTATATGGCATGAATTTATACTT
>CAJDSM010001923.1:0-15000 GCA_903981925.1 Ostrea lurida
AACTGAAAACCTGTCTTTTTGTTTTTAAAAAACTTAAAATCTCATGTCGGCTATATTTTTACGATTTCATGCAAGATTCAGTTTTGTGACTAGTAAATGAAATAGCAGGAGCTAAACACCAAAACAATCTTTTCATAAATTTCTTTTCCAAGTAATCAGTACTCCCAATCTTCCAGTACATAGACTGCCAATCTCCAGTAAATAGACTCCATCTCCAGTAATATACCCCCATTCCAGTACATGAACTCCCGAAAACCTCCAGTACATAGTACTCCCAATCTCCAGACATAGTATCCCCAATCATAAGAACTCCAAATCTCCAAGTACATAGTACTCCCATCACTTAGAACTTCCAATCCTCCAGTACATAGAACGTCTCAAATCTCCATACATATACTTCCCAGATCATCTTCCAATCTCCAGTAACATAGAATCTTCCAATCTCCAAGTAACATATTAACTCCAATCATAGAACTTCCAATCTCCGAGTACATAAGACTATCCAATCCCGTACAAGACTTCCAGATCTCCATAATCAGTACTCCCAATCTCCAGTACCATTAGTTACGTCCCAATCATAGTACTCTCGAAATCTCCAGTACATTTAAGTACTCCCAATCATAAAATTCCAATCTCCAGTACAATAGAATTCCAATCTCCAGTACATAGACTTCCAATCTCCAGTACATAGTACTCCCAATCATAGTACTCTCAATCTCCCCTACATAGTACTCCCAATCATAGAACTGCCAATCTCCAGTACATAGAACTTCCAATCTCTAGTACATAGAACTTCCAATCTCCAGTACATAGTACTCCCATTCTCCAGTACATAGAACTCCCAATCTCCAGTACATAGTACTCCCATTCTCCAGTACATAGAACTCCCAATCTCCAGTACATAGTACTCCCATTCTCCAGTACATAGAACTCCCAATCTCCAGTACATAGTACTCCCATTCTCCAGTACATAGAACTCCCAATCTCCAGTACATAGTACTCCCATTCTCCAGTACATAGAACTCCCAATCTCCAGTCTGATTTTTCAAAAAATACTAAATATTAACAAAATTTCTTTAATTTGAACACTTTTTAAGGAATATTAGATATATGCAATGTTGATGATGATGGACAAATCAATAGCACTTGGATTACAACAATATACATGTAGTTGAAGTTACAGTGAACAATCACATTATAAAGCAATAAGCACAATTCCATATAAAACAATGACAATATGGTGTTCATGTCCATTATGCTAGTGTCAAATATCCGTCTGGCTGGTGTTGAGAGGCTGGGTTGCATCTGGGGAATAGTCAAAGATGGTGGCTTTGATGATGTCCTTCAGTGTTGTGTCACAGGTGATGTCAATATGGGGGGAATAAGCACGATCTGGATTGCTGGCGGTAGTAACAGGGTCACTGGTGTCGATGTCTGGCATACTGGTGTCGATGTCTGGCATGTTGATGTCTGGCATGCTGATGTTGATGTCGGGCTGCTGGTTGGTGTTGAGGTCTGGCTGGCTGGTGTCGCTGTCTGGCATGCTGATATTAATGTCTGGCATGCTGGTATTGATGTCTGGCATGCTGGTATTGATGTCTGGCATGCTGGTATTGATGTCTGGCATGCTGGTATTGATGTCTGGCATGCTGGTATTGATGTCTGGCATGCTGATGTTGATGTCTGGCTGGCTGGTGTCTGGCTGGCTGATGTTGATGGCTGCCTGGCCGATGTTGATGGCTGGCTGGCTGATGTTGATGGCTGGCTGATATCGATGTCTGGCATGCTGATATTGATGTCTGGCATGCTGATGTCGATGTCTGTCTGGCTGGTGTTGATGTCTGGCATGCTGATGTCTGGCTGGCTGGTGTCGATGTCTGGCATGCTGATGTTGATGTCTGGCTGGCTGATGTTGATGTCTGGCTGGTTGGTGTTAATGTCTGGCATGCTGATGTCGACGTCTGGTTGCCTGGTGTCGATGTCTAGCTGGCTGGTATCGATGTCCGTCATGCTGATATTGATGTCCGGTTGCCTGGTGTCGATGTCCGTCATGGTGGTGTCAATGTCTGGCTGGCTGGTGTCGATGTCTAGCTGGCTGGTGTCGATGTCCATCATGGTAGTGTCGATGTCTGGTTGGTTGGCGTCGATGTCTAGCTGGCTGTGTAACGAACTGCCGTCATGGTGGACGATTCGCGATGTTCTAGCTGCAGCTGTTATGTCACGATGTCCGTCCATGATGGTCGGCTGTCGATGTTCTGGCTGGCTGTTAGTCATGTCCGTCAATGTTTATGTTAATGTGTCTAGCTGGGTTGTGGTTAAGATGTCATGGCTGCAGTGGCGCTGACACTAATACTAGAAGACACACACACTAACCACACTCAATAATCAAACGAATCCCACACTACAACCTATTAGGCTTACTCAATAGCACAAAATATCAACCAGGCAAATCGTGATTCCAAAGTCACCTATAGGGGGTTCGTGCAGTACATGGCACGGAAAAAAACCCACACAAATTTACAGAAGCAATGAATTCAATAGGAGCAAAATAGAGAAGATAGGTGAGAATCAATAAGGCAATCTGTAGGATGCTATTGGTTCTATTACAGCCAAGATTGAATCAGGATTACTAAAATTCATTGGACAGAGGCTTTATATACAACCCAGCTTCTTCTACAAATCAGCATGGACTACAAACCAAAGTTGTTCATTGGTCAGGAGTTTCCTCACAGTTGTGATTGGTTGACCAATCCCATCAGTTTAAAACAAGCAGCATTATGATTGGTTAGTGTTGAGATATGGACCACCTCCCCTTTTGGTCTGTGTAATCAGCTTGGGGTCATTAGGGGTAGCTTGGGTGTGGTCACCTTGTAGTATGGGGATCAAAGGAAACCACTGGTCTTCCAATTTAGATAACAGGAGATAATTAGTGATCATACTGGATAATCTGGGCCCTAATTGGCCTAAATTAAGACCAAACTCCTAAGATGAAAGTGATAATCCACACTGTTTAAAATGCATGTACATCAAAGTGATGAGATTGTTGTTGGTAAGCCAGATTTCATTCACACCACATAATAGATCAAAGTGAGAAGATAGTGTTTGATTTATCACAATTAGTGCTCAGTGAGTACCAAATCACTGTGCAACACTGGTACCAATGTTTGATAGGCATACACATAAGCCAGTAAAGAATGAATTCAAAATAAACACAAGAATGTAACTTGGAAAATATAATGCTAAAAAATGTACTTTTTTTTTTCTTAATTCATGTATCATATTGTACGTGTTTCTTTCTTCTTCTTTTTTTTTTAAGTAATGGTATGTTTATATCTGTTAACATCTCATTTAAAATTTTACTCAAAATTGTGAAGTTTTCTGAAAAGAATTCCTAATTGTTGTATACCTAGTTAGATTTGTTGATATATGATTGGGCAAAAATGAATCGCATGACACCCTAAAATTTTTATTTGATTTGGATGAATTATTACTGAAAATTTTGTCCACAAAATTTTAGCCTCAACCAAAAAAAAAACTGTTCAGTGGTTACTACGTGATTTGTTGACCTCATTTCCGAATCAGCTGCACTACCAGTACCACTGCTAGGAGGGGGTGGAATTCAATATTCAATGGAATATCTGAAAAATTGTTTTTAAAAAACGGCCTTATCTTGATTTCTTATCTGAGACACATTTGCAAAGGGCCTGCAAGTTTATCACGAGGCGAGCGATGGCCTCAGCAGTTATCAGCACATTATTAGCACATTATTAGCAATTATCAGTACTCACAGTACTTCACAGTACAGTATCAGTAAATATCAGTACCCACAGTAAAAAGCACAGTAAATATCAGCAATTATCAGCACCCACAGTAATTATCAGTACCAACAGTAAAAATCTCAGTACTTTATTAGTAATTGTATCATGGTTTTGGTGTTTTTCTTTTGTTAACTGCTGTGCAGTAGTTCCTCATACCCGCAAGAAGGCTGAGCTTAGCCCATGCGGTATTGTCCGATTTTTGGAAAGAGCCTGTGTGGTATTGTCCGGTTTTTGGAAGTTAATGGACGGTGTGCTGGTAATCATAGTACTCCGACCTTCTGTCGCGCTTCAGTGATTTTACACCTGAATTGATGGGAGGTGGATCCAGGACCCTTACTACCTTCTACTAAATGTTCTCAGATGATTCTTTATATTTTCTCAGATCTACAACCAGGTCTCGCCATAATTTCATGTTTGTCTACACCTGCTAATTAAAGCTGGGTCGCACGACTTTGTTTTCCACGATCACAAATAATTTCCACTATATAATGTTCAATTTTAGTCCCACAGAACATAATTCGCGACGAATAGGTTTTCCATGAACAGGTGAAGGGGTTGCCTCAATGCATTTTTGAAAAAAAAAAATGATATTCTGTTCGTCTGTCTAAGAAAATAAAAAAAAATAATTTGTAAAATTACTCCAACAGATGACAAGGCTAGATCCAGAGAGAGAGAGAGAGCACGACTTTTTTTACGCAGAATTATCATATCCAGATATTTATAATGGGAATGAGATAGAGAGAGAGAGAGAGAGAGAGAGAGAGAGAGAGAGAGAGAGAGAGAGAGAGAGAGAGAGAGAGAGAGAGAGAACATAATTGTGATATTGAGATATTTATATGGAAATATATTACTCTTGTGTGTCATTAAAAAAAATCCAATGTATAATTACTCCCACAGATAACAAAGCTAGATGCATTCATACATGTAAATGTGAGAGAGAGAGAGAGAGAGAGAGAGTCTCACCATTTAGGCAATTTGTTGACCATCTCCGGATTATTGTGTCGGATGTCAGCTCATTATCTATTCTGTATACATGTAACATTAAAAACGGCCCCTGAGGACACCGGGGAATTTGTTTTAAAATCACCGTTTTGGCTCAACACCACACTTTGCAACAAGTACGTACAATTGCTTAGTCACGTGTTATTAAATTTAGAAAATGCCGGGGTAACCTGACTAAGGCCCTCCATCACGCCCACCGGGAATTATGACAGAGTGTTATATGATTGGGGTGGGATCGCTATAAGAAATAAGTTTACTTGATCAGTGAATTGGACATGATACAAAGTTCCTTATCAACATATATTTTGGGTATCACACGTGATATTTCTGATTGGGTGTGAACTCGTCGCTAGCCTCGCGACTTGGTTCCACGCCATCAACAATATCTGCTGATACCCATAATAATGTTCAATTATGTTACTTTAATCAGCACCAACAGCACATATCGTAATTTCAGTAAAATTATCAGTAAAAAATGACACTTTCCGGTACATTTTGTTGTCAGTAAGTATGTCTACCACTGTGGATACACATTATGGGTACAATGTGTCGGTGTAATTGTAGTCTTTTCGATGATTTTTGTCCGTCGTCACGTGGTTCTTTTCAATGAGTTGTCCTGTCGATCACGCTGTTCTTTCTCGCTGATGGTTCGTCTGTTGGTCACATGTTCTTTCGTTGAGTTGTCTGTTGGTCACCGTGCGTCTTTCGTTGAGTTTTGTCTGGTTTGGTCCCAAATGGTCTTTTCGTGAGTTGGTCCTGTTGGTCACCGTGTCTTTCGTTGCGTTTCCGTCGGTCCCCAACGGTGTCTTTTCGTTGAGTTTGTCCCTTGTGTCGGTCCACGTGTCTTACACACTCGTTGGGTTGTCTGTTGGTCCACGTGTCTTTTTCGATGAGTTGCCTGCCGGTCACGTGTCTTTCGATGAGTTGTCTGCCAGTCACGTGTCTTTTGATGAGTTGTCGTGTCTGGCGATTTTTACAGTGTCGGTGAGAAAAGTGTCGGCGAGTTGTTGTTTGGTGAGCTGTCATAGACCCATTCCAGATTGGGTGAAACGATATTGATTTTTATAAGGATTTTTACAAGGTGACACCTCGTTATGTCAGCGTCCCGTAAAAAATGTCAGACAGCCGATTTACTTCGATTTTCATTTTATCATTTCTTTTAAATATTACAACTCTTATAATTTAACTCCTAGTGGAAAATGAAAGATAGCAATTTTACACTGCGATCTGATATAGGATTTGTCCCCGTTAAATTTCAGAATGTGGTAGGAAATATTAGATTTCTGACATGTTTTCATGAGCAAGTGCAGTGGAAGATATTTTTCTATCAAAGGGAAAAAGTTCAATTCATCAGCATTGTTTTATGACCTATTTCATACAAAAATGGAAACCAGTTAAATTATCTATTCAATGTAGGTATTCATCCAAAAGATAGTTTCTGCATATGTTTTGTTTATTGCCGACATTTTGGAAAGAGTACTAAACCCCCGTATGTGTGACCTGAACGCAGTAATGTCTAGGTGTCGCGTTATTGGCTAATATCAAGAATGAAATTATTTGGAAATTTTCTGCTGTTTATTAATTTTTTTTTTTTATCTTCAAGGTACAAATTCTTCCTATGCAACATACATTAATTAATTGATTTTATAGGATTTAGCGCCGGATTGGCAATATTTCAACCCTTTTTCGGTTGACAACTGCTTAAGATATCAGTTCTCAAGACTTTTGGAGCCTTATTAGAATGAAACAGAATTGATATAAAGTACTTACCTCATTACTATCCTTTTTGACATTTAGTGTCATTCGTCACCTCGTTTCAGAACTTTAAGTACTTTGATTATGTTAATTTATGTTAATTTATGGAGGGTTTTATTCTATTAGTAAACAGCAACATGAAATTTATAAAAACAACTCAGCTTATTTTGTATTTTGTTTGTACTAGATTTCTTTAATTTTCAAAGCGTTGCAATATTGCGTAATATTTAGTGGGCATATAGCATTACAAAATAATGTAAACATCGTATCCCATAATTCAACTCGTTCTTGCTCGGTTTCTTTGGTATTGATCTAAGTTTCTGTCTCAAGTTAGAAAATTCTCAATGAGCAAAAACTAACGGTAGCTTTATGGCACACCGAAAATGCGACAATCCTAAGTTGAGATTAGAAAGTAGATTTTTTTTTAGATCTCAGAAGTGAGCTCATCCTAAGTTTTATGGCCCCGGGGCCTGGGTGAGTGTCAGGTGCTAGATAAAAACCAATATGGCCATATAGTAAAAATGTATTAAATCTTAGACAATCTTCTTTTCTGCTTTGCGAAATTTTTATGGCTCCAGATTCTGGGGTTTAAAGCCATTATGACCATGTATTGAATATGTATTAAATCTTTATAAAGTCTTCTTATTTACTCGCATATATATATATTTGAAAAAACTAATCATATGGTTGTGATGTTCATAAAGCCCTCTGTCAACAATGTGAATTTTCATGGCTTCTGGTTATGGGGTTCATGCTTTTGAGCAGGGCCAAAATGGCCACATAATGATATTATGCCCCCACCACAAAGTGGAGATGTCCATATTACAAGGGGAGTGCTGTCCAGTGTTTTTTATGTCCCCCTTTGAAAAAGAGGGGGCATATTGTTTTGCACCTGTCGCGGTCGGTTTGTAACCATATGTTGTCCGCTCAATATCTTTTGACCCCTTTGCTTAATATCAACCAAACTTGGTACAGGGTTGCCCTTAGAGAGTAGATGATTCCCTATTGATTTTCAGGTCACGTGGTCAAAGGTCCAGGTCAAGAGATCATGTTGTAGAACTGTCGGTCTTAGACCATGTGTTGTCCGCTCAATATCTTTTGACCCCTTTGCTTGATACAGGTGACTTTCGATAACTCGAAGTTCAAGGGACCAAGACAAAACTTCGAGAGATCGAGAGTTCGAGAGATCGAAAGTCGGCTTAATCCGGAAATTGAATGTCCGACCATACGGTTCAGATTTTACCGTAACCAGAAATGTTTATCAACGACACCTATACGTGGTTTTTTTTTTCTTACTCCTCAGGTAATATTGACTGAGAACTTTATCGTGCATAAATAAAATAAAAAATACATGTATTTGAAAGTTCATATATTTATTTGTTCTCTTTTAGTGCTGAGATAAACGTGTATTTCATAAAACATGTTTCACAAAACATAGTCTCAAAATCATCGTCTCATACTCTCGCAGATCCTAAGCTACACATTGCTCAGTTGAGAAGTGATAATTGACCAATTAAACTATTAAATCGTTACCTGTGTCCACCCTATCAAAGCAGCGCGGGCGGCACGTTCCCTTTGTAAACTTTTAATTGCCTTCGCCACGCACCCCTCGAGCGTTCAGGTAAGTCCAACCGGGAATAGTTAGACACTTTGTTGATGTTTTGTATACTCTACGACCACTTCGAGAGATCGAGAGTGAAAAACAATGAAATATGTTTTACGGGACCCAAATTCACTTCGAGAGATCAAGAAATTCGCGAGATCGAACGTTCGAGAGATCGAGAGTAAATTTGCTTAGTTATATAGAAAAAAAAATCGGGACCAGGACTTCACTTCGAGTTATCGAGAGTTACCTGTATCAACCAAACTTAGTACAGGGGTTGCCCTTAGATTAGTAGATGATGCCCTATAGATTTTCAGGGTCACATGGTCGAAGTCAAGGTCAAGTGGTCAGTCTTGTAGACTGTGCTGCCGCTCAATACTTTTACCTCTTTGCTTGACATTAATCAAACTTGGTACAGGGTTGCCCTTAGAGAGTAGAATGATCCCTATTGATTTTCAGGTCACAAGGTCAAGGTCAAGTGGTGTCAGTCTGTAGACTATGTGCTGCGCCGCTCAATATCTTTTGCCTCTTTGCTGACATCAAATCAAACTTGGTCAGGGGGTTGCCCTAGGAGTGATGATCCCTATTGATTTTTCAGGTCACATGGTCGAAAGGTCAAGTGGTCAGTCTGTAGACTATGTTGTTTGTCCGCTCAAATATCTTTTGACCCCTTTGCTTGAATATCAACCAAAACGTTGGCATAGGGGTTGTCCTTAGAGATTAAATGAATCCCTGTTGATTTAAGGTCACAAGTGTTAAAGGTCCAAATCAGCTGGTCTACCCATGTGTTTTCCGCTCAAAATCTTTGACCCCTTTGCTTAATAAAACTTCAACTGGGTACAAGTGTTGTTGTCCTTTAGAGAGTAAATGATCCCTAATAATTTTTGGGGTCACATGGCCAAAGATCAAGGCATATCTGATTGGGCCAATTTTCAAAACGGCTAAGATTTGTCATATCTGTTGTATTTTGTTCAAACTTGACATCGTAATGATGAATTAGTATTTTACCCTTATTTGGTATATGATTGTTTTTGCCGTATAAAAGCACCAATTTCAATACCTTTAAGGTACTCAATACACCAAATTTTATTAATGATCATTTAAGCACGTTTCAAGAAGCACAGTTTTCGCCTTTCCGAAAAAGTAATACAGGCTCTCAATACTTTATATGAATTTTTCTGATTTTTCCCGGAATATTGAAAAAAATAGGTTCTTTGCAAACAAAGAGATTTTAGAGTTCAAATTTTGCTGTGATTTAATGTAATATATGAATGTTTAATAAACATTGTCTAAACAACTCCGACATACATCCGATTTTTTAAATAAAAATAAAAATATTATTAATATTGAAATCTTATTTGTTGATATTTTTTAAATCTTATGGATGAAATCTTCAAAAAACATGTCACTTAGGAAAAGATATGTCGGAGAAATATATATTAAAAAGAAATTGAAATGGAATAGCCAAAATTTTGAAAATATTGCGATTTTTCAAAATTGAACCAAGCCCCGATCGAAATTAACACAAAAAAGTCATAGAGACAACTTGTAATAAGAAAACTACAGCTCCTTGATTGTAAAATGGTTACACATTAAATAATTTTTAAAAGGAAAGTAAAATTTTGATCGAAATGTCATATAATTACCATAATATGGACTATTTTAAGTATTTCTATCAATTTCGATCAGGATCGGTACTTTTTTCTCTCGCTGAGAATAAATCTTGAAATATAGCGAATATATCTTAAAATAAGACATTTCATTTCAATTTCTTTTTAAAATATCCTTGTCTAACGTGTCTGTCATTTAATTAATCTAGTTTTTTTGAAAGATTTATCACATAGATTTAAAACAAATAAATAACAAATAAGCATTGTTCAATATTCGTAAATATTTTTTTCTCGAAAAAATCATAACTTCTTTCGGTGTCTCTTGGCATTGTTTTATTAGATATTCATATCAATGTCACCAAATCACGCCCCCCCAAAGTTTGATATCTAGAACCTCTTATTGCAAAGAAAAACAATTTTGTTCATCATTCCGGGAAAAATAAAAAAAAAATTCATATAAAAATAATTGAGAGCTTGTATTAACTTTTTCGATTGAACTATGCTTCTTCAAGGTGCTTTAAATGATCATGTAATAAATTTAATGTAATGAGCCTCACTTAACAGGACATAGCCATTTTGAAATTTTGCACCATAGGGGGGCATTTATTTCTTGTTTAAAGGACGTTATGGCCCTTGGACCTTAGGTTTTTCATCTGTAAAATACTTTGTTTTCGCAACTCCTCCTAAATCCTAAACCCTGGGGGTGGGGGGGGGGGGGGGATTTTGATGAAACTTGGTAATAAAAGATGCACAATGTGTAGATGGTTGCATATTGCAAGGAGAATATTGTCCATGTTTTTTGAAGGCGTTATGACCCTTGGACTAGGTTTTTCTATTCACAATACTTTGTCTTCACAACTCCTCCTTCAACTTTTGGGGGATTTTTAATTAAACTTGTATAAAGAATGTTCACAATGTGGAGATTGTGGCATATTGCAAGGGGAAGGCTGTTGGATGTTATTTCAAAGAAGCTATGCCCTGAGACGTAAGTTTTTTCTATGCAAAGTACTTTGTTTTTCCGCAACTCCTCCTAAACCCTAGGGAGATTTTGATGAAACTTAATACAAAGAAAGATCACAACTAATGGAGATATGCATATTACAAGGGAATGCTGTCCGATGTTTTTAAAAGAAGCTGTAAGGCGGTTGGAACTTTGATCTTTTCTATACAAAATACTTTTTGTTTCGCACTCCTCCTAATACTTGGTGGAATTTCAAATGAAACTTACTATAAAAAAGCTTCACAATTTTTGGAAGTGTGCATATTGCAGGGCGAAAGCCAATTAATGTTCTTTATGAGATACAGCCCTTTGACTTAGTTTTTTTTATGCAAAATACTTTGTCTTTGCAACTCCTCCTAAACATGGAGAGAATTTAATGAAACTTGGTACAAACAAAGATCACAATGTGTAGATGTGGATATTATAAGCGGAATGTGTTCAGGTTTTTTTCCATGAGTTTAACCCTTTGACTTAGATTGTTGTGCAAAATTCCATGGCATTTCTTTCCCAGCTAGACATTTAAGTCCCTGGGTCCATAATATATGTCGGAATTTGGCAGTGCCCTATTTGTGAAATTCATGGCATGGCCTTGGGGCAAAGAGAAAATTCATTATCTGAAGGTGTGAGTGGGTGTGTTTTAAAAGACTATTTACTTTTCCTTCTTCTGTAATTGAATAGGATTTTTGATTATTTTGAAAAGATCGTGAACATGTTCAATAAGACACTATGTTGAGGCTTGGTTGCATTGAGACCCCTGTAGGAATACAGTTGACTGTAAAGTCCCTGGGCCCTAAATGGTACCTTTTAACCAATTTCCAAAAAAAATGAGGGGGGGGGGTGAAGCATTTTGAGCAACATACAATACGTTGGTCTCGAATATACATAAAATTTGGAAAAAAAAGATTCTGAATTTCCATTCCAAGTTCTTCACATTTGACCTTCAAATCTATTAGGAACACATCTTTATGGGATTCTATTTTTTGATAGTTGTGAAAGTCAGAGAGATAGTTTAACAATGTACCAACATTGCTTATCAATGTGCGAGAGCTTTTTTGGCATGTAAATTCTCGGAGCAAAAACCTTTCAATAAATATACCTGGATACATTTCTACATTTCAACAGAATACCTTAAATGTTGTAAACTGAAAACCTGTCTTTTTTATTTTAAAACTGAAAGGTCTGATAGGCTATATCATTACCATTTCATGCAAGAATGGAGTTTTGTGCACGAAGTTATGAGCCGCTTTAACACTTAAGACTAATGTTACAGCAAAAAGACAAGAATCTTTCATGTGATATATAAATAGATTTCTATTCCAGTGCATAAAACTTTCAAGAGGAGACTGTAAGTCTCAATGGAGTACAAATTTCTTGTAACCATTCTCCACTAAGATGATTGTACATGGTCAACATCACTCCCAAGAATATTTTGCTCAAATGCAGAAGTCACCATTGCCGGTGAAGGGCTGCGAAATTTAGGCCTATTCCCGGTGCTTACGACCTTTGAGCAGGGAGGATCTCTATTTGTGTCTCCTTTCGAAAGACCACCCCATTTAATCACCTCTTTACAATACAGAGATACTAGGGATCTATTCTAACCCGGATCCCCACAGGGCTCTCAACTAAGATACTAAATTTGAATTTTTCAAAGAATACCAAATATTATAAAAATTGAACACTTTTTATTAAATATATACAATGTTGATGAAAATGACAAATCAATAGGACAGAATAACAATATACAACAATGTAGTTGAAGTGGGTAGAGAACAATCAATTATAATTAATATAAAATAATAAGCACTATATTCTATTTATCAACAGTAAAGAAGCACTATAGTGGCCTCTTAACGAAAGATGGACTGAAGAATACAGAAGATTTGGTTTGATGAGATGATGTTTTCACTGGAAATGTTCTATTGTGTTGAAAAGTGGATACTGAAGGTCAGAAGGAAGGTTGTTGTCGGAGATTTCTTTGGTGTTGGTTGGTCACTGAAGAGGAAGCCAAGCACTCATCAAATCTAGTCTCTGCTCCGCTGGTGTTGATGTCAGGCACGCTGATGTTGATGTCAGGCACGCTAATGTTGATGTCTGGCATGCTGATATCGATGGCTGGATGGCCGAGTTGATATCTGGTTGGCTTGTGGTCGATGTTTGGCTGGCTAATGTTGATGTCTGGCTGGTGTTGATGTCTGGTGGCTAATGTTGATGTTTGCATGCTGATGTTGATGGTCGGCTGGTGGTGATGTCTAGCATGCTGATGTCGATGTCCAGCTGACTGATGTCGATGTCTGGCATGCTGATGTTGATGTCTGGCATGCGGATGTCTGATGCTTGCATGATGTTGATGTCTGGCATGTTGATGTCGATGTCCGGCTGACTGACGGTGGATACAGCTGGCTGGAGGTGGTGACATCCTGGGTTGTATCTGGGGAATAGTAAAAAATCGTGGCCCTTATGATGTCCTCCAGTGTTGTATCAAACGTGGTGTCAATAGGGAGGGAGGAAGCATAATCAGGATGGTGGTGCGGTGGGTGACAGCCTGGCTCGCAGTGGTTACAGGCTGGTGGTGTTGCTAAGAAATCACAGAGATGTGGCCTGGATGATGTCCTCCAGTCTTGTATCGAAGGTGGATTTTCAAAAGCGAGGAAATAAGCACAATCAGCCATGATGATTCAAAAGGAGCAAAATAGAGAAGATAGGTGAGAGTCATACGTAATCTGTAGGGATGCTTTTGGTTCTATTACAGCCAAGATTTGAATCAGGATTACTAAATTCAGTGGACAGAGCTTTATATACATTCCAGCTTCTTCTACAAGTTTAGCATGGACTACAAACAAAGTTGTTCATTGGTCAGGAGTTTCCTCACAATTGTGATTGGTTGATGAATCCCATCAATTTAGGCGAGTTGAATTATGATTGGTTGGTGTTGGGATATGGACCACCTCCCCTTTTGGTCTGTGTAATCAGCTTGGGGTCATTAGGGTGCTTTGGGTGGGACACCTGTAGTATGGGGATCAAAGTAAACAAATGATCTTCCAATTTAGATGACAGGAGATAATTAGTGATCATGCCAGAAGAACTGGTCTCTGATTGGCCTTAATTAAGACTCAACTCTTAAGATGAAAGGGATAATAAAAAGCTATGATGAGTCATAAGATGTCAAACAGTCTGTCAGAGTGATTAACTCATTAGTAAGAAACACCACATAACAGATTCAAAGTGAGAAGATAGTGTTTAATTTATTACAATTAGTGCTCAGTGAGTACCTGATCACTGTGCAAAGCTGGTCTCATGCTGAATAGGCAAACACATAAGCCACTAGAAAATGATTTAAATAAACAAAAGAATGTAACTTGGAAGATATTGAAAAAAAAATGTTCTATTTTAAAAAGTATTTTTGATTTGGGTGGTTTCAAAAATAATGAAACTGAAATTTTTTTGTCAATTTTATTACAATTAGTGCTCAGTGAGTACCTGATCACTGTGCAAAGCTGGTCTCAATGCTGAATAGGCAAACACATAAGCCACTAGAAAATGATTTCAAAAATAAACAAAAGAATGTAACTTGGAAGATATTGAAAAAAAAATGTTCTATTATTAAAAAGTATTTTTGATTTGGGTGGTTTCAAAAATAATGAAACTGAAATTTTTTGTCAATTTTCAAATAGGTTGAAATCATTCTTCTTTGATAATTTTAGGTTGAATATACATTGAAGTTCATAAATCCAAATTGGGCATCATTGCAATTAAAAACTGAAAAAGTTGTAGACTTATTATTACTGGCTTTCACAAAAATTTTATAAAAAGACTAGAGTATAAGCACACTGCATAAAATATTTTTAAAAACAAATTCAAAACATGTATTTTTCTTTGCAAATGATGAAAGGAACAATAGTGAAGTAGTTTTAGACTATCTAGTACATTTTCCCAATTTTTTTTTTTTTATTTTGGGGGTAATTTTGGTGATGAGGGTTTCATAAAGTTTTTGTAGTTTTAAAAAATGTCAATAAAAAATGAAAATGAACTACTTTACACATCAGAGTAATGCCTTTAAGAAGTACACAAAATTTTGGTATTCAGATATCAGTCTGAAAGACAAAAGGACACTTTTTACCCCCCCCACCCCCTTTGCCCTCATTTTGTTGCACTCCTGGACATTCAACTACAACAGCAAGTAGAAAAAGAATACATGTATATATACATGGAATA
>CAJDSM010001924.1:10497-22106 GCA_903981925.1 Ostrea lurida
CCATACTAAATACGTAATTTTGCAAATCAAAATTTGTTTGTTGACTGATGATTTTTTTTTTCTTTTTCTGTCTTTACTTTGACCACCTTTAAAAAAATCTTAATAATACGATTGACGCAAAACACATAATTTTTCAAGGTCGATGTAATGAAAAATAACCATCGCGACGGTTTCCGGTCTACATGCAATAACTATTTTCATGACTGCGCTTTATTGTGATTTAAATGACGAACAGACAAACAATTACGTAACAATAAACCCTTTTCAAGTGCCTTTATATTAGCAGCAGATATATACGAGCTTTATTCCTCCAAAAATCGATTTCAAATTAAGCACATCACTGTTAATTAGATTTGATTTAAGTAAAAAGAAAACAAGCTCTGCTAGTTTCTGAAGAGCAATATCTGATTCAGCCATCTCCTTGATTTGGAGCAGCATCAGTTTCTATGTTATTTTCTCCTACCAAGTCTTCGATTAAACCCCCCTTGTTCACCATACCAAACCTGTACCCGACATCCGGTGATTAGAGGGTCTTCTAGGTATTTTCAATGCTCATTCAATGAGTGACATTTAGGTAGCGGGCTTATGACTTTATTAACCTGTTATCAAACTTGCATAGTTGCCATAGAAACTGAAAATCGATATCTGTAATAAGTATTACTAAATTGAGTGTACGTAGTCTTGGTTTAATGGCGACAGAATTATAATTGATCCACAGAAGATTTCAAGCCTAATATTGTTGACAAATTGGTTCCAGCACTTGGACACTGTTCGCCATCGCACAAGGGACATTTCGCGTGGAAACCAGTGGCATTTCGGTGTACTAAGACCCAGTGATTGGTGATAACAGCCTAGTAGTAGCCTGATCTACTATCGTGACCACACAGTAACTCTATCTATCCATGAATTCTCATCGCGAGAAGTTCATCACAAGCCGTTACTTGATAAGTGCTATAATCATTACGTGTGTTTTCTACAGGAAAAAAAAAATTCTCGATTGATTTGAAAGAGTGAGCCACTGTAAAA
Organism: Ostrea lurida; assembly: GCA_903981925.1. NCBI lineage: Eukaryota > Metazoa > Mollusca > Bivalvia > Ostreida > Ostreidae > Ostrea > Ostrea lurida. Next base: position 11,524 of record CAJDSM010001924.1, read on the forward strand.
TTTGCTGACTAAGATACAGCATGGCATCTAGCCGGGATGAACCACTAGTGGACCACCAAATCTTGAGGAAAAAGTGACCAGGCGGGAGGAGGGTTGCCCGGGGGACGGGATGACGCCTCGCCCCCATGCGTCTCTTGTGGATTTCGGGAAGCATCAGGAACGTTGTCATGTTGTGCTGTGGAACTTCACGGGTGAGTAACATAACCACTTCAGGGTGCAGAAATCGTTTATCCGATCCTACCAGTGACCCCATGAAAACTTTTTTAAAAAGAGAGAGAATAAGCATGTGAGCAACATGTATAGTACTTTTCTAATAATCGTAAAAAAAAAAGAATAATAATAAATAAATTCGTAAGATAATAAATTTCGCGGTCTCGAACGTACAAATTTTACGAGATTTAAAAATATATGTGTGCGTGTACTACAGTACAGGACTTCAAAGTGCTGGAAATTGATAACATTGATTATACTATACGATGGCTGAAGCTTGGAGTGTAGGGCATCTCCCCATGGACACAATGCTAGCACGTATCTCGATATCCGAAGGGATAGCTTTTGTTTTCTCACTTTTCCGAACGGCATCTCTCGGTAAAAAAAAGTGATCCTTGCGAATAACCTCGGATCGAAATCGATGCATATTTAAAATGACTTAAAAGGGTGTAACTCTAATTAGGACAATATTTTGCTATCTGGGCACATCAACACTGTATAATAAATCAATATGTTGGAACTGACCGATTTGTGTGTGTAGTATCAGAGGGCAAGGGAAACGTTGTTGTGGGAAACTAATTAAGGAGTTATGAATGTGTTTGATTTGGTGGATAAACTCGTATGAAATCGAATCAAAGTCGGACAAGTTCGCATTTGAACAATTGAGCGTATTTGATTTATTTAGCAAGATGTTTGCTGGCATAAGAAAATGCACGACACTTTTTATCAATTTTTCAAAACAGTTTTGTGTTTGAACTCGATGACACGGAAGAAAAAATCTATTAGTAATCATTTACCAAACGAAACAGTGAAACAAATTAACAACATCCGACAGATCCAAAAATACTGTGTAAATTATAAATGAACCCTAAAGTCTCAGACAATACATAGAGAGAAGGAGATTAGTAGAAGTCCATTACCATATCCTGGACAACATTGATTCAGCAATAGCGACTCTCGGACCCCACCCATCCAGTTTAGGCAAATCATGCCGCAAATGTATCTTTGTCACTGGCCTGGGAATTTGGACATGACACTCTATATCAAGAACCCCACAGTATTATGTTCGCTCTGAGATTCTATCTTCCCATGTATCCGGATTTTATGGCGCTGTGTATAGTAAATGTCGTATTGTTTGTCCGTTAAACGATTTATTGAACCTTGCCCAGGCTACTGGAAATACTTCAGATGAGTGATACAACGATAAAGTAGTCATACGGAGTATATATAGAATGGCACATGTATATATTTACGCCTCCAATGTTTATATGCCTTTGATATGTATGTTATCCATTTCCTCGTGAATGCATTGCAGTTGTATAAAATGCGCGTATTAATTTTTGATAGCTATAGTATGTTTTCGGCTGGGAGTTCCGACAGATTGATTGATCGATTTGTATACATGGCCGTATCCAGGAATTTTGATTGGGAGGTGCACACGACTATGGCAAGGGGTCTGAGGGGCCCTTTAGCTAACCAGCTAGTCTAGGGCTAGCCCAGGTAGGTGATCCAAAGGGCGAAGCCCCCGGAAGCTGGAAGATTTTAGCATTTTCATTTGGTTTGGAGGCCCCCAGCGGGTCCAGGATGGGGGTGACCAGGGGGCAAAGTCCCCGGAAGCTGAGAGGTTTTAGCATTTTCATTTTGAAATGGGTGGGGGGGGGGCACATGCACCCTCCCCCGTCCCCCCTGGTTTCGACCTTGGTATATTGTTTAACGTCCATCTCGAGAATTTTCTCTCATATGGCCAGTGAAGGGCTGCAAAATTTAGGCTATACTCGGCGCTTTTAGGACCTTTGAGCAAGAAGGGATCTCTATCGTGCCACACCTGCTGTAACAAGGACCTCGGTTAATGCAGTCTCATCTGAAGGACCACCCCATTCAGTCGCCTCTTACGACATGCAAGGGGTACTGAAGACCTATTCGGACCTCCGACAAAAGCGAAGGCAGGATCAGGTGCCATGGAGGAGTAAGTATCCTCTGCTGACCGGTCACACCCAACGTGAGCCCTTAGTCAAATAAAGTAAACGGGATTACCCGTCGTCAAATCTAGTACGAAAATGACAGTCTAGTTAGCAAAGGGTACGAAACCCCGTATGAAACAAATCAGTCAACATATGACTTAGAGATACTCTGAAATCGCAAACAAGGTCATTATAGTGACCGTAGAATTTGCGAAATGATGACTTTAAACGAGATTCTTTATAACCCTGCAACATCAACTTTTTTGTTAGTAGTTGGCCTCGTTTTAAAAAGTCCTCATACGCATAGCATGCTCAAGATTGCGTATCGAATCAACTGGGAGATATATACACTCCGTAAGCAGATGATAGTGGTATATTACAACATAGAAAGGGAAAGTTGACGATTGCAAAGTTAAAAGTCATCACGCTTATCTTATAATGTTGTTGTCAGTCTGCCATTTGAGTCAATATTAAGTAAAATATCCAATTATGAAGCAGATCTGTTGATCAGAAACTGACATGCTTCTCGCCGGCAGTGCGTTCATGGGCGTAATGCACTTCATGAAGTATGCTAGCGTGAAGCGTCACATGCAGTTCATACATACCCTACAATGTAGCTCATATAATTTTTTTTTAAATAAATGATATCCATTCTTGGAATATTTACCTATACACGTTCTATTTAATTAATGTACAATGCACACGACAAGCAACTCGCGTACTCAGTGATATGTAGAAGTTTTAAGTTTAAATATTTAAAATATTCATTATCTCTGTTCAGGTATTAGTATACAAAACTGATAAATATTTATAATATTTAGTTGTTGCTGTATGTCGAGAAGTCTTAATTCCCTTTCCTTTGCAATACCGAGGTGCATCATAACATATCTACCGTAATATAAATAATAGTCTAAAAAGTTGACGCCTTCCAAATAGACCGTGTTTAAGTGCAACAAATTTTGATGTTTACATCCCTAGGTATCCTTAAATCACGGAGGATTGGGTGTTGCTCTAAGTAGGAATGATACGGCTTGGCAATCACTAGTAATGATGGATGAAAATCTTTTTAAGCGGATTGTGTAAGGTTATTGTTCACAAACCAGATACACGTTGTTTATGCACCATTCTTTATGCGTATCTTAATCAATTTGATGCCTAGTTGTTCATAAATGGGAGCATCCTCAGCGCATCGTTGGACAATTAGGAAATTATTTCTTTGCAATGTAAATTAATCTTGTATTTCAAAGCCTTGGTAGCTTGAATCATTGCATATTTCCAAGCAATGTCGATATCAAAATAACATGCAAGTACGTGTCGAGCTATTTATCGATTTCAAAAATAGCACATAATTACAATGCATTTCTTTGTTCAAAATTATGACGAAAAGAACTTCTATACATTAGCATTTCTTTCTTGACTCGCTATCATGGACTGCAAGGCCAAAAAAAAATGTGTGTTTACTGTCATCCGACCGACCCTATTTTTTCACACCGACCCTTACACTTTTTATTGGAAAAATTTGTAATGTTCCAGAGCTGAACTGATTATTACTCCACTTTTGCACAAGATAACAACATCTAAAGCAGTTGACAGGCTGTTTAAAACTGTAAACATACAATAATTACACAAATGATAATACATACATGTGTGACAAGCATCAAAAAAACAAACCAACAACAAAAAAATCCGACCTACCGACCGTATTTTCCCCCAGCAGGTGACAGTAAACACATATATTTTTTTGGCCTAAGGCTAGGGTATCCAAGTGTTACTGTAGAATTTTACACAATCTTGTGGTTTTGTACAGTGACACAGTGGCCTATATTCATATTTTTAATTAAATACATACATTGTAATACTAGTATCATCATATAATTATACCTTGACATAAGTTTTTGTTTCTTTTTTGAAGAAATTCTCTTTGTTTTCTTTTGAATTCCAAATTCCAAGCGGATCAAAAGTAAAATTGGCAGGTCTGGATTTTTTTTGAAAGAATATGGTATTTCCTGGAAAAAAGAAAGAATCGCGTGGTTATTGGTGATAATTCTGTTTTATGTACTGCCATGGTAACCCCTTATTTCTATAACCTAGTTTTCCAGTGATGAAAAGTGTTTAGTGGTAATTGCACAACGGATGTCGCAAGCCTTGTCACTCACTATTGTATTTTAAAACATATAATTTTGTAATTTGGTATAATTCACGAGCTTTCAGACATCTTTGCTTCCTTGAATGAATTTGCCTGTGGAAGACACAAAGATAGAAAAATACAACTTGAAAAAGTTCTTGCGCAATTCAAAATTTATTATTCGAAAGTTTATTTCGGTAAACTATTTGAGCACTCTCCAGATGTTTATACTAAGTATTCGCCCGTCCACGAAACGATTGTTGGAAATCGAAACTTTGAAAACCAAATTGGTTTAACGCAAAATAGATAAATGTCAGTTTGATTTTATTTTAAGTATGGTGTATGTATTCAATGTTTGGCATAGGCTATATTTATGTTTCATGTTTTTTCCCTTCAAATAGAAGGTTATGCCCATGAAAATCGGTTCAGAGCCTATTGATACAACCATAACTAACAATAAATCACAGTGTACTGATTTATTATATGTAAAGATTGAATTAACGCTAGCATGCTAGCATTTGATGGAGTGGTGTCACCCGGATGAGAAAAATACAGAGTGGTGCTCAGTTGTAATAACTCAGATAATTGCTCTCTGATCCAATAATGTATCTGTTATATGTGCAGCTCCTGGCAGTGTGATTAATAGACACATCTAACAAACTCTCGATAGTTATAAAACATAAATCTAGTCCTCGTATACATGACATTCGGAAACCATTATGAAGCCGCTTTGCAACGTAAAGTTGAGATTCTTTAACATAAATGTTTATATTAGATCTTCGCAATCACGGGTCACATAATCAATACGATACCCCGTGGTATTTGAACTGACTAGCGAAATATGCGTAAGAGGAAAAAGATCACTGGTGGATGTATTTTTTTATTTTTTTTTTGTTGTTGCGGTAATTAATCCTTGCACGATATTAAACAGTGACAATCGCTTATGTACATCACTTGATGAATTCAACCTTTCATCTTTTATTGCTAGACGAATATAAATTAAAAAGATATTTATATTTTTCTTGTCATGTAAGGTATTTCTGATGAAAAAAAAACCCTATTAAATTAGCCATTGTTAAGCCGTTTTTCACAAACTGATTTGACTACGGACTGTTCCGTTTACCTGATCAAGACTATGGGCTCACGGCGGGTGTGACCGGTCAACAGGGGATGCTTACTCCTCCTAGGCACCTGATCCCACCTCTGGTGTGTCCAGGGGTCCGTGATTGCCCAACTCTTGTTTTTGTATTCTAGTTAGGACTTACGAGATTGATCACTGTTCGTTATCTTTGCCTTTACATAATAAAATAAATAAATAAGCTATATGACCACACACTACTATTGTGCCAATATCGATCGAAGACGCGGGGGAGATTAAAGAATTAGAAAAGAAAATCTTACGCGGGTCACTCTGAACATGATTAAGTCCTAATGGACAATGCAGCAGTGTTTCACATTGGCATACGCTGACTCATCACAAATTCCGTGAACTTATATGATGACATGAAAGCTTTAACTTTGGGGCTGTTCCCATACATCAACTCCACCAACGAAGTAAGAAAGTCCAAGATTAAACTTTGACCTTGATATATGACCTTTGATTGTATGAATCTTATAGTCTTTGACCTACACGGGATTCTAGACGTTCTATTTTTATAACAATGTTTGTCAGAGTTGAACAGTAACAGAGCACATTGTTTTATCATAACAATGTATGTTCTAGACAATAATCAGATTATTATTTTCTTTAAATAGACTGTAATTCTTTGGAAAGAAACATAAGCACGCTACGGATTATTAACCTCAGCAGACGGTTTGTGCACGTGATCGACAGTTCGGCTGTAAATCAGCACCGGACACTGATTTTGTAAACTTTAGTTACATATTCACTGATATATTTTCCTGTGAATGGTTACAACTTTGAATTTTATGCGATCGGTTTTTTGCTGGGATTTTGTTATTTGACCCATATAACACTTTCAACTGACCAACTAAAATCTTCAATATTATTTCGTGTAGCTCATACATGCCATGTTATACTGTAGTCAAAGATAGGTTGCTAGAATAAAAAACAACTACGACTAAGGGCTCACGGCGGGTGTGACCGGGCAGCAGAGGATGCTTACTCCTCCATGGCACCTGATCCTACCTTCGCTTTTGTCGGAGGTCCGTGTTGCCCTACACTCGATTTTGTATATGTTTTTTTTTATTATGATTACGTTTGACACAATGTTAACTTCGCCTTTGTGTACAGTACAAACTAGCTAAAATAAGTAAGGCCCCATCCAAAATTTCCACCTCGAACTTGAAGACACGTCAGAAATATCTATCAAATATCTGTCAACTGCCTTAACTTGCAGTCGCCGGTAAGGGTTATACGACGTACTCGCACACTTTTTGTCCACATTGATGTCTTTTTTCCAGACTTGTGTAATTTGTATGAGATAATTAAGCTACTCGCATTTGAATGACGTGTATATTGAATCGTACCATGGAAAAGACATTATATCGATTGCAGTTGCTTAGAGATTCCAAACATGCACGTAACGTACTCTGATTTTTTTTTCACTTATTTTCAAGACAAAAATAAAAATTGGCCAGGTAGAACAATTGGTTTTCTGTTTCGTAACTCCCAATTTTCAAGATGGCGTTCTCTGTTATTAGTCTCTATTTGATTGTCTACCTTGGGGCATGGTCTCGGAAGACCACATTTTCATGATTTTTTCCAATTTTGTTTCTTACTTCTATATCGTAAATCACTCACAGTCAACACATTTACAAGACAATGAAATGCTAAAATTAGTCTAGCATCACGGGAGCAATGTTTGAGTGGATTGATTTTAAAACACTTCTTAATCAAAATAATTTGATTTTATGTTAAGTCACTTCCTACATCTATTAAGTGAGTTGATCCGATCGATGTTAAACCATTTCTTTTTGTGATGGAATTTGATCTGATGTTGAAGCACTTTTTACCTTTGTTAAATAATCTATTTCAGCAATGAATTATTAAATAAATTCTTGCATCTATTAATAAAACTGATCTGATGTTCAATAACTTTTTACATTTTTAAAATAATTTCATCCTTAGAATAGCAAACTATCATAATGTCGACTTTACACTTTAGCAGTCTGTTGTATAATGTACCTATGGTGGTGAACTACGTACAGTGTATATTGGTACAGGGAGGAAGAGAAACTGATGAGGCAATACCACAACCATAGGGCAACGACTGTCAACTCTCAAAACCATCCATCTGATCCACCATGAGGGGTAAAGGGGGGGGGGGATTGGGTGATCAAGAAAGAGACCAGGAAGGTGGAAAAGACTCAAGTATACATGTATTTTAGGCATCAAAGAGGTGCCTGAAACCATGGCTAGGGAAGAATAACAAACCTTGCTAAGTTTAGAGAGGAGGCAAGGAGGAAAAATCGATTCATGTTCCTATTATCAGCCTTTTTTTTTTTTCTTGGATAATGCGAAAAAGAGGTCTCCGTGTATCTCAGATGAACAGTATGTTAGGTGAACGGTCGCAAATTATACGTATACGAAGATGCTCAATTGACAAGTGTGATCATCTGTGATAGTAACGGAAAGTTTGGCGCTCCAGTCCACTTTTTTTAGCTCACCTGAGCCGAAGGCTCGAAGTTGAGCTTTTCTGAATCAAAATTTGTCGTTGTCTGTCGTCGTCGTTGTCGTCGTTGTTGTCGTCGTAAACTTTTCACATTTTAAACTTCTTCTCAAGAACCGCTGGCCAAATTCAACCAAACTTGGTACACATCATCCTTGGGTGAAGAGGCTTCAATTTTGTTCAAATGAAGGACCAGACCTCATCAAAGGGGAGATAATCACGAAAATGCAAAAATAGGTGGTGTCATTTAAAAATCTTCTTTCAAGAACCATGGGCCAGAAAGCTGAAATTTATATGGAAGCTTCCTGATATAGTGGATATTCAAGTTTGTTCAAATCATGACCCCCGGGGTACGATGGGGCCCCAATAGGGGATCAAAGTTTGACATATGATTATAGTGGAAAAAACTTTAAAAATCTTCTTCTCAAACCACTGGCCAGAGAAGCTGAAAGGATGAAGAGAAATGGCATATGCTGGCGGCCCCCAATATATTTATAAAGATAAATGTTCTTATTTCATGTTAAAAGTTACATGATTCAGTTCATCAACATTTGTACTTTTATGATTGAAATGCTACATGGCATATAAATTCGCCACAAACGATATATAAGTCTAAGTTCAAGCTTGGGGTTTCCTCATTAGCTGCATTTCTCATAGGCATTTAGCCCCGCCCACACTTTTACAACCCAAGAAACATAAGTTCGATGGAACTTACGGTTAAGGGATTCAGGCTGTGTTTGAATATCATTAAAAACTTTTAAAATTCGTACAGCGATAACCGTATGTTAAATCGCCGATATTTTAAAAAATAAATTGGGAAAAATTTCACCAGCACCTCTCCATTATGGACACCAGATTTGAACTCCATGACCTTCGTTGAATATTTCGCTCTATACAAAAGACAATACCACGTGATTTGAATGCATTGTCCACTTTTATACTCTTTCAACGTTTCGATACATAATTTATTTACCAACACACTAAATCTACTTTGATAAATTGTATTTACTAGAAAAATGTATAACTATTTAAATATACATGTAGTTTTCAAAGCAGAATAAATCTGATCATCAAGGGTTTTCGGTCCACTCCGCTGCCCGCAGAGGGAGTGGGGAGCGGGGTGTATCGAAAACCTTTCAAATTGGCTAAGCTAGAATCCGTTTTTCTAAACAAATGATAGTTTTACATTAGTTGCACTAGTTTTGATTTATATTCTTCATTAAAATTAATTTTACACATTACATATATTTTATTATAAAATGTAACACATACATGCTGGCGCACACGCAGGCATGTATTAACATGCAATCAAAATATCGCATTCCATTTATATTCTTGAAAGATAGGGATATATTTTGTGCTAAATTGTGTGAATATTTAGTATATAAATCAAATTAAAATATACATAAATCAAATTAAATTAGTGTGGAATTGACGTTTGTGTTTATTGATTTGATCTATGCAAACGAGGATCGCACGCGGTCTATTCATATTCGTAAACTTTCTGTTTAAACTCGCCCACTCCGTTTATCATAGTGAAAGATCACAAACCTTGACGAATGCTGCCAGGTATAAGGTTTAGAAATCAGTCGATTTTTCAGTATTCCACATGACAATAAACAAAGGGAACTATCAAAAGTTTTCAGTAATCATTCCTTGTGGCTTTTACGTATAAAATTCTAACTTTAGTGTAGTAGTTTTGAGTCTTTAGTCAATGTAAAAAGGGGCCAGCACATATGGAAACTGCACTTCATCCTTTATGCCACTCAGACACCCATTTGAATGAACACCATCTGAAATACGACTATAAGAGTCCTTAGGCCTACATGTATTGTTCTTTAGATTCAGTGATAATTCATTAAAACACCTCCTCTCTCTTACCCCCCCCCCCCAAAAAAAATGTGCACTTGTAGGTTTCACCCAATACTTTATCCAAATGACAATACCGTCAACTTAAAAAAGCATTCAATTACCACAGACAACAACGTAACAGGTATGTTCTACAGCGCTAAATCAATACACTTCCTCTCTCTGCTAGATAGACAACAACGTAACAGAGTATGTTCTACAGCGCTTAAATAATACACTTCCTCTCTCTGCTAGATAGACTGCTATGTAGTAGCTAGGTCATTTTCAAAAGGGTATTGGGCTTCTTTATCTATTTGCCTGTGTGCTTTCACATATACATGTCAACTTCGGTATCTCAAACACTGATATCTCGAATACCATGGAAATGTCGAAGTGATTTCTAAGTCCCAAGCCTAATTCTTAATTAGTATTTTACCCTCAATATCTCGAATCCTTGGATATCTCGAATGTTTTTCTCAGTCCATCAAGTTTGAGATAACAAGGTTTGACTGATTTTCATCACGTCAATTGATAACGCATTATACATGTACCTGTTCACCATATAAAAGGGCCTGTTATCCAAATATTTTTTAAAAAATCAGATTTTCACATCCAACATTATGGTCTACGTATGGCTGGTCATTTGGTCTAGATATAACAATCAGATCCACAGTTTCAAATAATCAGCAAATAGTAGAGGGTTAAAATTATTGGGTTAAAAGAAAAGGATTGCATTGACTGGATATATATGTAGAGTGTTCTAACTGCTTAATAAATTGATTAACTGTGGCTAAATAGGATTGATAG
>CAJDSM010001928.1:5525-19586 GCA_903981925.1 Ostrea lurida
GGTTCGGGAATAGAAAACTGACCACTCGTTGGATATAAATCATATCAAACCACAACACATGGAAGATCCTATATATATTTATGTTCCGAAGTTAATATGATCGTGCCAAGTAGCCCTTGCTTGTTACTTGATAAAAGCAGTGAAAACAGGACAGTGATGTGAATTGAAAAATGCCATTCATTGTGTAGATGACGAAGGTATATAACATAAGAAGCATGCGGGGATCAGATTGGCTCGAATAACCAAAATATAAAAATATATCTACATGTATCACATCGGTGTGATTATGCAATCTGATCCCCAACAACACATTATGCAGTTTAAAAATAGAGCTGCCTGGAATCAAGTAAGGTAGATTATACAAATAATTCAGGCCACAATCCAATTGCAAATTGGATCCACCCACCCAAAGGGTACTGGTAAGGCTATTGAACAATTAATCAGCACGCAAAATGAAATTCAAATAGTAAAACATATGTACATACAGACAGTTTGTCCCATGCAGCTGACAAATCTTAACTGAGCTTATTTATGAACACTGTCCAGACATCAGACATGTCTGGACTGCAACACAAATCATACTCACAACTTAATGACAGCAGACATTTCTGAACTGAAACTGATATTTTCCATACTTGGAGATTAAAACAATAGTATAGAAACTAAACACTAAACTATATATGTATATAAGATATACACAAAAACAGTAATCTGCACCAGGGTCAAAGCAAATAAGGTAGAAGGCAGCAGACAAATCTGGACTGCCCATCATAGCTCTCATAAAAATGCGGGTTCAATATTGGGGTACAGTATGATTTAAGGCAGACAAAGCTTGCGTAAAATACTGGCTGTAGTGGGAAGTCTTGCATTTTGCATCCTAGCATACATCCAGGAACTGGTTCAGGTCTATCTGGGCCACATCGACACTACGGTCTGGGGATTCGCTGAGCCTTCGAAGCCACGCACTCATAGTAGACGTTATGGAGATAGAAGGTTCGATGTGTCCTCAGCCACACTGTGGAACTGTCTCCCAAAAGATCTTCAGTTCGAAGTATCGCTCCTGTTTTCAAAACAAAAGCTAAAAACATATCTTTTTAAACTTGCCTTTGATTTATAATGTTTATTTCATGCATCCAGTTGTTTATGAAAAAAAAGTCTTATCTTCTATTTGAACTTTAATTTAATATTGTTTTATGTCTTGTTCTTTGTTTTATTTTATAGTCCATTTGTTTTACATTTTAAGCGCTTTAGGGTAATTTGATTATATAGGGCCTACTTATAAATATAGAATAATAATAAAATAATAAATAATCCTTTGAAGAACCCCTGGCCTGACAACCCTTTAAGATTTTTTTTTGAAAAAAAAATCTTGTGTAGGGTCATTAATGTTCAAGACTTTGTGTACAAAACTAATAGCAGACATGCGGGATGCTACATGTATAGTGCTGGGGGAATATTTTATTGCGAAAAAGTACCCAATGAAATTACAAGCATCAATAACTGAAACCGGTATAGTGACCCTTGAATTCCAGGAATAGAGTATAGCTGCGAACTACGTCGGTATGCAGCGGCTGAAAAGGGTTCAAGGCTGAGTTTAACAACTGTTTGATTACTTTACTCAAAGCTGCAAAAAGTCTTTGGCGATTAGGATTTGTTCTGCATTCAAATGGAGGGCTATTCTGAAGGCCTCTTGAAATTTAAGACGATAGAGAATCAGCTAATATATTCCGCTTTCCATGTATGTGTTTTGCAATTTTTGCAATACAATTTTCATAACCAAAATTAAATATAAAATTAGCATGTTGCATAAAAGTCATTATCTGCAATAATTACATATTTCTCTTTCGCCTGTATTTTTTCAGGAATAGGAAACAGGAAGATTTCTCTGGGTTTTCTATCACTTTGCGCATTTACAATTGTACGTACGTGGGTTTTACAGTTATACCTCTTTACAATGGAGAACTCCACGGATTACGAATACATGTTACAAAACTCATACTCTAACCTTGCATTTGGTTGTACAGTGTTAGTATTCATATTGGGATTCATTGGTGTTACTGGAAACATTTCAATCATAGTGTTTTACTTCTTTCGAATAAAAGATAGAAGAGAACGCTATTACATTCCAATACTCGCAATTGTGGATTTGCTGGCTTGCGTTACAAGTTTACCTTATATTTTCATGAAAAAAGCGTTTTTCTATAACTACCCGAGAGAATTTGCCTGCCGATGATTTTCTATGTTGCGGCTCTTTTTGCCAGGAAGCTCAGCATTTATTTTCCTCCTCATTTCCATTCAGAGATATCTATTGATCTGCAAGCCATTTGGACCAATAATGACGTTATTCTGGAAACGATTATCCTTTGCTTTAGCCTGTGGAATTGTGGTAATGGGTACTGCACCAATTCTATGGAAATCTGGTATTCGAACCTCAGAAGAAACATCCTTAAATACGAATTTTACTGTGCGCATGTGCAAGTTTTCCGTTCATCCCTCATTAGGAACAGCTATTTATTTTGGAATAATGTTACTTGTGATTGTTTGTTGTATCATAGCAGCATTATGTTTGTACATACCTGTTCTAAAAAAAGTGAAAATTTCAATCCGCTTCCGTCGCACTAAAATACCAAACATTGACAGAATAAATCAAAATGCGGCTGTCACCAAAGCCGAAGAGATAGAAATGACAAGCACGACAACCATAAATGCCTCAGATCCGAATATACCAAAAGGCCAACATGTGAAAACTAATATTTCGGGGAACTTATGTGACGATCATTCATCACAGCATGATTTTCGGAGAAAAATAGATAGTATCAAGGAGAAAAGTAAGCATGGCAAAGGGGGAAGAAAACCAAAACGAGAATCAGTGAAAAAGAGACTGACGATAATGTTTTTCTTCCTTCTCCTGTTTTACATAATATCATATATCCCTCCTCTTGTGATTTTATTTTTAACATACAGCATTGGAAACTTTAATCATATTACTCTCTCAAGAACAGTAACACTGGTTTGGTTATATGTTCCCCAGAGTGTGTTATTGAACCACGTGATCAATCCATTTATCTATGGATATTATGATACAAAATTTAGAGAGCAGTTGATTTTGTTTTTTAAAAAACGGACTCATACTATCTGAATATCGTTTCTAAACATTAGTAATGTTTAACTTTTGGAATAAAGAATATAAATTCTTTCCAACAATGTTTGATATATTTCAAATGGAAAACAAATCTACACACAATAACACAGAAGGCAGAAAGAAGAAGATTGTAATTCACTCGCCGGAGCAAAAGAAAAAAATCTCAGTGGTATATAAATAAAGTAAACTACACACTATATGACGCCACAATGAAAATGTTGCTTTAATAAATGTATAATATCAATGAGTGGAAAATTTCTTAATATTATGTTAATATCTTATTCTGCTACATATTCTAAGTACTACGCTGTCTCTGTGTATATTCGTTGTGAAATGATTAAGGATTGAGTATCTATGGTACTGCACAAGTCATCAAATTTTAATGTATAGCATATGTATGTACAAAGCTTTCATCGATATTATACGATGACCATAAAATCGCCTCTGATCCTCATTTGCATGGATAATCACAATAAATGTAAACAGTGCGAACATTTAGGGTATCTGGATTTGACAGTATTTTGATGATTTGTTTACATGTATGTATTGGCTGAAATCATGTTTCTTACCTAATAAGAATAAAAATTAAACCTATATACAATTTTATATCATAAAATGTTTTATATACAAGCTATTTTCATTGTATATAGCAACATTAATACTTTGTAAATTACAAAATGTAACTGCATTTACAATTATAATTAGGCTCGGGTTCAATTTGAAGCGCGCTCGAGATTCCCTTTAATTTTAACCAAAGCAAATTCGTTGAGTATATGTGCTTGGAAATTTAACCACCTCCTCCCTTCCTCCTCCCTTTCAAATTTAGCTATCATCACAAAACTTAGGATCTTTTGTACAATTTGCATGCACATGTGTAGTGCAGTGCTTTTTGATAATACATGTATACATGTAATTTTGTCACTGTGTACTTTGTTTGATTTGTACTGTAAGTAGGCCTTTTCTCTTATGCCACCTTCTTGTTGTACAAACGTTTAACCATTATGTACATTGTAACAATAGCTGGGATAAGCACTAATTGGATAAATCACGATGCTTACTCCTCCATGGCACCTGATCCTACCTTCGCTTTTGTCGGAGGTCCGTGTTGCCCTACACTTGATTCTGTATATGTTTTTTGGATTATGATTACGTTTGACACAATGTTAACTTCGCCTTTTTGTATGTTAAGGTTTAATTCTTAATATGACCTTATCCCAGCTATTAATTTTGATCAACTTTTGGTATATATTTTTGGTATATATCACTGCATGTGCTTCTGTTTTTCATTGTCATTTATCTGGTCAATAAACGACACAATCTCACATCGCTTCGGTTTTAGATTTTTCTTTAGCACGGTAGCAACAAGAACAAGCTTCGGAAAGACTTTACATCTTATGTATCATGGTTTTCCATTATGAAGAAGTTGTGAATATAAACATGATTTCTTCATCATACATCAGGCTCATGTATAAAATCTACTACCTGTGTTGCTCAAGCAAAATGTTTACACGATGTGAGTAACAATGCAAAGTAGTTCAACTTCCAGATCTAAATTTCCTACCCGCTATACCTATACAAACCAATGTCTTATCCTCTGAGATCTTAATTTACGATAGTCATTCACACTCTACATTTCCAAGAGAACAATGCGATGTAAAATAAAAGTAAAAAAAATAAAAAGTGACAAAAACGGAAGATCAAACGAGAATCAGTACGAAGGAGAATGACGATGATGCTTTTCTTACTAATCCTGGTACATAATTCCATACATTCCCCCAGTTATGTTCTTGATATTGTTCTACATCCTTGATAACTTTAATGTTATGAAGCTGTCGAAATCAGAAGCTTTGATATGGATGTATGTTCCTAACCTGGCATTTTGGAACCACGTGATAAACCCATGCATTTATGTAGGGATATCATGATTCACAATTCATAGAGCAATTGAATTTCTCACTCTGCTTTAACAGGCTGATTCCTACCTTGTGATATCTCAAACAAGTAGTAGTTAGGATTTACGTTTATTACTGACACAAATGGAATTTTTAGTGATATTTGGCCATTGGATATTCATAAAAATAATCTACACTTTGTAGCACTCAAGAAAAGGATCAACTTTTTTCATAACATTAAGCTTCGTCAAACGAAGCTTATCTAATCCTCTCCTGGAAACAACCGGTCTTGTTCAGGAACATGCCTCATTGGGAGTCCACTTCTTCTATTCCGTAACATAAGTATTGCACGTTGTGTAAGCGTAAATTAAGATTGCATTGAATTGATGCAATTATTTACCGGAAACATACATGCGGATGAGATTAAAAGGCTAAACGTGAATTTGTGTAAAATGCATTCATTTTAAATAAATTTAGTAAATAATTTAGTTTGATATCATTCAAATCTTACTTAAATTAATCTATATCGGTGACCAAATTTGATGCGACCAGAGGCAGCATTCGATCAAATTATGTCTCTTCAGTGATGCTCAAACCAAGATGCTGAAAATCCAAAGCATGAAAGTTAAATTTTATAAAAGTGAACAATGTAGTGCCAAAGACTGGAGCCAACTACATCGAAGGATATAGAAATATAATGCAAGAGAAAAACCAATAGTGATAGAATATATTAGAATATATACAAGCAGTCATCTTACAATCTAGCTTTCTATAGTATGTACCAAAATATGTCATTGAAATCTTGTAATGATTATGATCAATATCTACCAAATATATGTGAATCGCAAAGCACATGCCTTCTCACGCACCCAGTGCAAACACGGACATACGAGCGTGATTTAAAACTTCTCTTTATTTTGTTGAAGAGGCATTCGTATTATATGCCTACGGTGTAAATAACATAATGTTTGTAAAAATGGGGCCTACTTGGATTCCTCAACACCGGAATACATACTTGATTACATGATAGGGGATGTTGCCTATCACGGACTCTTTGTTCCACCGCGCATTAGTGATGAAAATCAACTCAAGAAACCTCGCCGATTCCTACATCTTAAATTTGACAATAAAGGAATGTATGCAGTCAACATCAACAACATCGTCAACCATAAAAAAAGTGCAGTCCTGCATCCCGCCTTATTTTAAGATGAAATCCACACCTTGTTTTTCATACAGATTACTGGGGGATATAAATATAGTCCAAAATGAGGAACTTAAGTCCCTCATTTCAAAAGGTCCTAAATTCCGAGAACACTCGCTCATTTAAATGGCGACATAATTTCATGACTATCATGAATCTGTGGAAGAATACGCCGACGTTGGACAAAATCTGAGGGAGAGGAGCTTGACACTTTGTCGAATGGATCAAAAGTATTTTGAAATTATTAAAACCCCGTATTAAGCATTAGCGGGGAAAATGCATATTATTTACCCTTTCTGTCTTTAAGAAGCAGAAGTGGTAAATGAGTTACATGACTACATGAAAACTTTGTACTAGTTCCAGCTGATAAAGCAAGTAACAACATGTCTTTGTTTGTAAACGTCACTATTATACTTGTTTTTTTAAATGAACTAGGGTTTACTTCAACATCTGGGAATACTACTTATACTCCTAGCATCTGACTAAAGATGAACTTCTTCAAAATCATCTTTCTGTTTTGAATACTTTCAATATTCTGAAAAATCAGGATCAATTTGAATTACCATACCTTTACTGGATTCCAAAAATTGCATAAGAATCCTTACAAACAAAGATATATAGCTGGTTCCAGTAAGTGCTCTACCAAGCCTCTATCCTACTACTACCTAAACTACTAACAGCTGTTTAAAGAGTCACTTCAGAGATACTGTTCCACTACATATTCCAGAGTGGTGTCAATCAGATGTGGATTCTCAAAAACTCTAAAGAGCTATTAGAAAACTTCAAGCGCACGAGATTTTTCTAAAATTGACTGCATCAAAATGTATGAATTCTCCACACTTTACAACAATTACTCACGATAAAATAAAATCTAGGCTTTTTCAGATAATTGATAATTGTTTTTTTAACAAAACAGCACCCGAAAAAGTTTCTGGTCATGTGGAAACAAGATACATATTTTTGTCAGAAACCACTCTGATTGCCCACACAAGTACTTTGAAGAGATATTGAAAAGATCTTGGTTTCTTTGCACATACTATTTATGTAGTCTTTGGAGACCATTCTTCCAACAATCTGTGGTATTCCTATGGCACTATTTGGCCTCTTATTGGCAGACTTATTTTTTTATATTCATACGAAGCAGAATTTGTTCTAAACTGTTACGGGGATAAAACCAAAAAAAACTTGCCGTTTCCTTCAACTTTAGTCAAAGGTATATAGAAGATGTTTTTCAATTAACACTCATAATTTTCACAATTATGTCCATTTGAATATCCTGACGAAACTATAGATAAAGCACCACAGAATCTGACAATGTGCTTCAAATTTGGATATTTTACATAATATTGACTCTAATGACAGACTAACAACTACATTATATGATAAACGTGGTGACTTTGACTTGCAATTGTCAACTTTCCTTTTTTGTTGTAAATGTAAAACTATCACCTGCTTATGTGGCATGTCTCTCAGTTGATTCGATACGCAAGGCATGCCATGCGTATGATGATTTTTCAAAGCGAGGCCAACTACTAACCAAAAAGTTTGATGTGCAGGTTATAACGAATCTCGTTTAAAGCATATTGTCTAACAAAATCCAATATTTTATTTACTTAGAATGCATTGAAATCGTAAGATTACGATAATATTGAAATAATTTTGTTACCAATATGCTTTTTACTGTTATTTTAGTCCAAACTAGGAAATAGTTCGTTGAATCTTGTGCAGGATGATAAAAATTCGATTTGGCCCCGCCTTTATTCATATGACCCTAGTTTGAACTCGTTCGGAAAGCTATTCGCGCGTGCTCACACACAGTTACAAGGGCTTCAACGACAAAAAATTCTCAAAATGACTAACAGCACATGGAAATTCATGTTTTCAAGTACATATAAACTAGGAAGTTAAAAAAATTATAGCAGTTCATAGAATATATCTAAGTAATAAAATGTGTATTTTTTCTTCAACTGTTAACACTTACTGTGCCTACAGCATTATGACGTCGTCTTCTTACAGTTGTCGACAGTTATCGGAAACGTCATCAGAATTCTTATATTCGTATAATTAATCAGATTCATTGGGCAGACAAACTTCACGAAACGACAATTATATCACTTTAATTATTACAATTTACAATTTTTTACTCCTTTTTAATCTTTTAAACGTCAATACGCATTATTTTCTGCTGATGAATATGTTAGATATATGGCTTTAAAGTCTAATTTCGCAAATTCTACGGTCGTATAATGACCTTTTGCATTACAAATTATCACTAAACATATGTTACTCATTTGTTTCATACCCTTTGTTAGAATGTCATTTTCATACTAATTTGACGACGCGGTAACCCGTTTACTTTGTTTCGACTACAGACTCACGGCGGGTATGACCGGTCAGCAGAGAATGCTTACTCCTCCATGGCACCTGATCCTGCCTTCGCGTTTTGTTGAGGTCTGTGGCCCTGTACTCGATTTTGTATTGTGTTTTTTGGGACTATGATTACGTTTGATACTTTATTACTTCGCCATTTTATGCATGAGGTTTATAAAATTTGATAAGCATCCAATCAGAATTCACCATACATGGATGTAGCTGATCGCCAATGAGTTTAAGTATAACAATTAGTAAAGAGTACCAAGACACTTCTACCAGTGTGATAAATATGATTTTTCTCTGTATTCATTATGAGTTACAGGTGTTTAGCATAATCAAAATGAAGTGCACGCACATGCACGGGCAAAATAATAATTTTAACGATGCAGATCCGTTAGGGATTACAATATTTCAACTATTGAACTCATTTAAAGTCGTTTAAAGTAGCATTTGAAGCATTTGAATGTGAACAATAGTTTTAGGTACAAGTAGATTCGCTATTTGTTCATTTGTTCTACAAACCTTTGGAGTATAATCCTACTGGTTTAAAATCATTCACACAACCTAAAAACTTTCAAGCCGCCATTGGCTAATCACAAAAACATATATTTTCTTTAACCAGTAGTTCTACAAAATAAAAAACAAGAAAGAAAGAGGAGACGTTTTATTTTAGTCCTTATTAGTGTGTATTTGAATTTTAATCCATGATTATTGATAGTTGTATGATTGCGCAATAGGGGATTACAATATAAGAATACGTGTTACAAAACTTTAGCATTACATAAGTACTACAATGTATATATTCATAGTAAGTGTTTGATGGTTAAACATTTAACCTATACAATATGTTACGTTTTGATTAAAATAATTACAGCAGAGACTGTATTTTATTCACTACTTGACATCTCATATTTGTAAGAAGTTATGCTTACATAAAGCTCTGTATATACGGACAATGTTATTACTATAGCTATTCAAGCTAATACCTGCAGAATGAATGGTAGGCTGCGACTGTTTTCGGCAGAACAATCACCATCATATATGTTTTGAGTTTTTTAACAAGTTATTAGAAGATGCCAAAGCTAGTCTACACTGGATTTCTTTCACCACAGATATAGGCTGAATGCTTGTATGGATGTTGCCTATCACAGGTTCTTTAAACCACCGCGCGATTACGGATAGTACTCCTTCCGAATCTTGCCGCCGTTCCTTAAGCGAAAATCACTAATAAAAGAATAGATGCCCGTAAACATAAGCAACATTCTTCGTCATAATAAAGTTCAGTCCTGTATTCCTGCATATTTTCAATTCAAGTCTCCACCTGCATTTCCTACAAATATACTTCCACGATTGCATCCAAGCTGTTTAAAATACAAGCAACTCTGCAGTGCCTAGATATTGACAATATTATACTTATCCACCCACTGTTCTCTGTTCTTCTTTCAACTACAGTCCAGCTAGACATGTCATTACTGGTGAATATATAGTTGAAAATGAGAATCTAAGATCACTTATTTCGAAAGGTCCCAAATTCAGAGAACCTCGGTCATTTAATTGGCGACAGAAATTCATCTCCATTATGAATTCTGTCGAAGATTATGCCAGACGATGGATCAATAATGAAAAAGAAGACTGATACCTTATCAGATGGAATAAAAGTTAGAAGATTATTGATAATACCGTATTAGACATACGTACCAAAGTCCGTACCATCTATCCTTCTGTGTTTCGGATAACCGGAAGTGATCAATGAACTAGATAGGTTACATGAGGAATATGTTCTAGTTCAGCCGACAAAGTTTGAAAAATATGTTTTTGTCTGTAAGGCTCATTACTACAACGCATTTTAAACGAACTTGGTATTAACTCCACATTTGGTAAACGTACTTACACTCCTACTGCCCTTTCAAAAGACGAAATTCTTCAAAATCATGCTTCATTTTAAACACATTATATATCCCAGTCAATGGACGGAAGAATATGAACTACCTTACCTTATACTGGATTCCAAAACTTCATAAACCCCTTACAAACACAAGATATATGCTGGATCTAGTAAATGTTCCACCAAGCCCTGCTTTTATTTACTCCTCACGAATATTGACAGCTGTTAAGGAGCAACATTCAGAAGTATTGTGAAACTACATATGCCAGAAATATGGTGTAAATCAAATGTTGATTCTAAAAAACTCTAAAGAACTTCTAGTGAATTTGAAATCCCAGAACCTTCACATATCAACAACATCAAAACATATGACTTCTCAACACTTTAAACGACCTTCCCGCATGATAAATTAGACAAAGGCTTTGTAACATTATAGACAGTTGCTCTCTTTAACAAAAAAGAAAGAGGGAATATTCTTATTTAGTGATCAGCCATTCAAAAATTATTTTTGTTAAACTCCACTCGATTCTCCACACAAGTACTCTGAAGTTGATATTAAAGCAATGCTGGAGTTCCTTATTGACAATATCTTTGTAGTTTTTGGCAATCAGGTCTTCAACAGGCTGTGGCACTAATTGTGTCCTCTATTAGCTGACTATTTATTTCTTAGAAGCAGAATTCATTCAAAAGCTTCTACATAAAAAAAGAAATCTCTAGCGGTGGCTTTAATTCAACATTTCGATATATGACGATGATTTTATCTATCAATAATGATGATTTTCTTCATATGTCGATTCAATATATCCCAACGAAACTAGAAATAAAGGACACCACAGAGTCTTCCATGTCTGCTTCGTACTTGGATATTTTTATTGAACAATTGAATTACGGCAACTAACTGCTCAACTTGATGACAAACGGGCGATTTCAGCTTCTCCATCGTCAACTTCCCATTTATGTAGTAATATTCCATCATCACTGCATATGTTGTGTATGTCTCTCAATTTATTCGATACGCAAGAGCTTGTTCTGCGTATGATCAGTTTTTGAATCGAGGCAAGCTATTACAGACACGTTGTTGTGACGGAGTTTCACCAGTCGTTTAAGACAGCATTTCGTAAATCTATGGTCGTTATACACAATTTAGTTTACCATTATGACATATCATTGAGTCAAATGCTGTCTGATGTGTTTCATAGCCACTGTTAAGCGTTTTTCACACACTGATTTGACTACGGATTGTTCGGTTTACCTGATCAAGACTATGGGCTCACGGCGGGTGTTACCGGTCAACAGGGGATCCTTACTCCTCCTAGGCACCTGATCCCAGCATTTCGTAAATTCTATGGTCTGTTTATAACAATTTAGTTTACCAATATGACATATCATTGAGTCAATCTGTCTTGATGTGTTTCATAGCCACTGTTTAAGCGTTGTTCACACACTGATTTGACTACGGAATGTGTCGGTTACCTGATCAAGACATATGGCTCACGGCGGTGTTACGCATTCAAACAGGGATGCTTACTCCTCCTAGGCCTGATCCCACCTCCTGGTGTGTCCAGGGGTCGTATTGCCAACTTGTTTTTATTTTTATTTAGGAGTATACGAAGATTGATCACTGATCGTTATCTTTGCCTTTACATGTATACATCTATTTTACTCTGCAAACCATTTGAACCTAAAATGACGTTATTATGGAAGCGATTGTCTTTTGCGTTTGTTTGTGGAATTCTGACGATGTGTACTTCACCATTTCCTGTGGTATTTTAACCTTTAATAAAACATGCATAAATACCAACATTACCATGAACATGTTATAGTTTTTGTATATCCCTTTATAGGAACAATGACTTTTTTATATTAATACTTGGTATATCATAAAAACCATAATTACTTTTATGCGAACATGTTTTAAACAAGAAAAGATTCTGTCCACTTCTTTTGCTCTAATAAACGAAACTTTGATAGCAAAAGTTTAAAATACATCGGTCACAGAACTAAAGTCTGAAATTGAAGACATACATGTAAACAATGAAGAGTATGTCTGTCATTGCCGTTCAGTATACATGGGCGCCTTGATACATCAGTAAAACTGTCGCCTACAACAATCAATCCATCATTCATCAATCGGGGCATACTACTTATATGATCCTTTCTGTGATAATTTTCGCTTAAACCGACGAGAGGAAACCGGAAGATTGCTCTATTTTCTATTTTAGTTTATCAGTTTCCGCATTTATATTGTACATACATGGGTCTTAATAGCTTAATATTTGTGTAATGGAGAACTCCACGGATTACGAATACATGTTACAAAACTCATACTCTAATCTTGCATTTGGTTATACAGTGCTTGTATTCATAGTGGGATTCATCGGCGTTACTGGAAACATTTCAATCATAGTGGTTTACTTCTTTCGAATAAAAGACAGAGGAGAACGATATTACATTCCTTTACTTGCCATCGTGGATTTAATGGCTTGTGTTGCAAGTTTCCCCTACGTTTTTATGATCCATACGTACTATTATAACTATCCTAGCGAATTTCCCTGCAGAATAAATTGTATGCTACGAATGTTTTTTTCAGGAATCTCAGCACTTGTTTTCCTTCTTATATCCGTTCAAAGATATAAATTGCTCTGTAAACCATTTGAACCTCCAATGTCGTTATTCTGGAAACGATTATCTTTCGCGTTAGTGTGTTGTATTGCAATGATGGCTACTGCACCAGTCCTGTGGGCATCTGGAATTCGTACTTCTGAAGAAACATACATGAATACCAATGTTACCGTGCGCTTCTGCAAGGTTTCTGTAGATCCCACCTTAGGAACAACGGGTTATTATATAATGCTATTACTTGTAATTATTGGTTGTATGATAGCAAAGATATCTTTGTACATACCTGTTCTAAAAGAATTAAATATTTCTATACGCTTCCATAGCTCTGCGATACCAGACATTGACAGCAATAGTGAAAATACGGCGGTCACAGAAATGAAATGTATTACCTCCTCTTGCTCTGAACAGCTAAAAATGAAGAATATGACAACCACTAATCCTTCCAATGTTTCAGCAGTTCTACTTCCAGATCCAAATTCTTCACAAGTTAAACCTATGCAAACCAATTTGTCATCCTGTGGGAACGTTCGTGAATATCAATGTTCACTTTACATACAAGACAGTGTTAAAGACAAGAGCAAAACTACTAAAAGTCGAAGAAGGCCAACACATCAATCAGTACAAACAATACAAAGGAAACTGTCGATGATGTTTTTCTGGTTAATGCTGGTTTATATAATTTCATACATTCCTCCCCTTGTGCTGTTGATATTGTCCTACAACATTGAAGATTTTAATACTATGATGCTATCGAAAACAAAAGCTTTGATATGGATGTAAGTTCCCAACTTAGTATTATTGAACCACGTGATCAACCCATTTATCTATGGATATTATGATGTACAATTTAGAAAGCAATTCATTTTGTGTTTTAAAAGACAGAATAACAACTTTTGACATCCAAAACAAGGACCATTGTTTTTCTATATCTAATAAAGTAAAAACT
>CAJDSM010001929.1:0-10861 GCA_903981925.1 Ostrea lurida
AAAACTGGAAGTAGCACACCCTTCATCTATGCATAGATGAGTAGTTCAGTGGGTTAGCACGTTTACTACTGAACCGTAGATCTCGGGTTCGATTCCAGCATAGTGTTTTAATTTTTTAAATTAATTTTTACTAGAAATAAATATGTTGATGAAATAGAGTGAAATTGAAAGTTTTGATTTCAAAGCATTGTTTTACTTATCCTGTTCTTTTCATCCACATCAAATTGCTGTGGTGTTGCATTCCACCTTAATGTTACCGGTCAGCAGAGAATGCTTACTCCTCCATAGCACCTGATCCTGCCTTCGCTTTTGCCGGAGGTCCGTGTTGTCCTACACTGGGATTTTGTATATGCTTTTTGGATTATGATTACGTTTTTGTAGTTATATACCATTGATATGTAGATCGCGGGGTTTTTCCAAGTACTTTTCTACTAAAACTGTATTTTTACACGAAAAAAAAGTAAATTCGAAGTTTTAAATTTTCAAAAATGGTTGTACATATCCACATATTCCTTTCATACAGGATTTCTTTATAAATATATCACTCCTCCTTAAACTCTCCTTGTGGTTGATTGAAGTAACTGTTGTTCCAGTGTCTGTAATTTCAATGTCGTAATTGCTTTTAAAGTCGAATAATTGCACTGGATAATGATGGAGCTTTTGCTGCTCTGTGATATCTTTACAGCTAATGATACGGATATTGTTTTTTTACGGAGGGGAACGCATATATAATCGACAATGGAGTGACCGTTAAACAAGTGGAAATTAAACATCTCTCTTAGAATCTTCACCAAATCGACCGTTTATTTCACAACACATCGAGTCACTCAGAAAATTGATGGAAGCGTTACCGTGTTGAATCTGTGTGATGTTTTTACAAGACGGTGTGGTATATTATGGATTATGTTATTGTTGCGGTCTGGTATGCTTCCTATCACAGAATTAAACTTTATTATAATTTTAAAAGTAATGTTTTCCCAAAATAACCATCCAGTGCGTTAACTTATTCTTTTCAATTTTCTCTTCTTAATACCCTAGCTCTGATATAACTATTTCATCTTTATCAGTTGAGCGAGTTCCATCTATACTACTTAGTAACTGTATTAAAAAATGTTTATTCACGTCTCCGATGATGATTTGCTTCAGCCCAACCACATAATTCTGTTTCATCTCATGAGGCGGACGTTGGTTTATCCATCTAGGAATACGTCCTCGTCACGCCCCCATTATTTAGAGGATGCCTTTTGGATAATTATCGGCCGATCTATTTAAAGAGCGCATGGGGAAAAGGGAATTCCTGGGGGAAGTCTTTGTGTGAGTGCTTCGATGAAGTGATTCTTTGTCAAAATTATGTGTAAAAGTCCTGAATAAAAGATTTTAGAAATGTGAATATATTTGTGTTAAATGCAGTTCATTCTTCTTCATTATTCAACGAATATTATGAATTTACGATTTTGTGCCAAGTTTATACAACAAGTACTCCCCAAATGGCAGTATGTAAAATATAGAAGCAATTTGTCATGGAATTTCCAGGTTATGATTTGATAAATTAATAGATAAAACAAGTTCTTTGGTTTGAATATGCTGCGGCTTCAAATATTTTAATTTATGCATATTTTTTATTGATGCTTTGTGTAATATATCAACCTGCAAATCAGATTTGCATTCAGCATAGCCAGTCCAGCAAATGATATCGCCATCATTATGTGACACAGTTCCAGGCCAGGGTATGCCTTTCATTCTGTTTAAATTAATTGCAACACTTTCACACCTTTGCATATCATCATGATGGTACTTAAAAATAACATTTTAAAAATCAATTTAGCTTCTCCACTGCAATTTGCCTAGTGCATGCGCAGAATTAAGATTTTAATGTGGAAGGGCGTGGAAAAAAGGTATGTTAGTCGTTTCTGTATGTTTCTTGGAAATAGCTTAGATTAAGAATTATTAAAATTTTAACGGCCGATTTGATGCTTTGCATCAAAATGATCTTGTTCTACTGTTTGAGTGATTCTAAATTGGTTACCATGGGGCAGTTAGTCTTTCAGTGTGAGACTTGTTTTTATCTTATTAAGACGTTTGGGTTTCACGGATACTGGCAGTGATCATGGTTTTCACCGTAAAATGCTTTTCTTTTCTTCACGTATGATTTTTTTTTCAAAACCCGGTTTCTCACATTTACTCCTTATTAAACAGGTTGTAGACTAGTCCAAACGAATGACGATTTCACGAACCTCGATCAGAAAGACTCCGTCTGTCTTGCGAATATTTGAGACGAATATGGTGAAAATGGGTCATTTTCAGGTGTCGGACAAGGCAAAACATCCATGCATCGAACACAACAGATTCTACATACAATTGATCTGTTTTGTTCTTGTGTATCGCTGAATCAAAGTCGATCACGCTTTGCACTGTCTTGAACGTTTCTTCGATGATAAACATAGTATGTTGATTTGATTTGGTTTGGGGAAGAGGTTGTTTGTTGTTTGTTTGGGTTTTTTTTTTTTTGCTCTGGAGGACTGACTGAACGGGTAGTTGTCCAGTGTGACGGTTTTGAACATTCTCTGCCATGGCAGTCAATTGCTCAACCATTTTGTGTTTACGAGGTAATTGGTTCCGTCATTTTTTATTTTTTGTTGACTGTGGGATTACATGTAGGTGTGGTGGTTTTCCGCCTGAGCATTCGGCACCGTAATACATGTACGTAAAAGTACATGTAGGTAGAAACAAAGGTATTCAAACAACGTCAAATTCAGAGGGTGTCTGTAGAAATGAAAAATAGAGAGTTTTCCGCGATACCAAATCCTTCGGTACATGTAGCTGTGTTCTCCGAACGTCTACTCTCAAAAACCAACGTTTAGTTAACTAAGGTGTGAAAGGGGCTCATCGAAGTGTACATACATGTAGTATTATAGAGTTACCGGTCCGGTGTTTATCGGTAGTATTAATAAAGCGGGGGAAAACTCTTCACATTTAACACAGGTAACTCCACCTATGTTCCTCTTTGAGCACCCCATTCACACCATAGTTGATAAGTCTTATTTAGATGTTGGTTTTGGCAAGTAGACGTTCGGAGAAACAGCCCTTCGGTTCACTCCAAATGTGTACTTCTTGATTGTGTAACCATTCCATTGTCCTGTATTCAAAATCAATTATTAAACCAATGATTACCAATGACTGGTGATACGAACAGGGAGTCATTCTCTCAATGGACAGAATTGGTATAAAAGCTTGGCTATTAAAACAAAAATCCATACACAAAAGTAAATAATTGGGGGGGGGGGGGGGTCTAGTCAACCAACAGAAATCAGATATATTGATGAAGTCATATCCGTATTTCAATACTATTTAGGATATATGCATTCTCTTTTCCTGATGTCTCTGTTATTCCCTCTCACTAATTTGCCATTGAAATAGTGTTCAACATCTTGTCTTAAAGGCTTTGTTCGTCAAGCGGAAATCAAGAAACCTAACTTGTCATTTGAAATAAGATTTAAAAGAAACAGGAACACTTTTATATCGCTCTATCAGCATTTGATCAAGTTGGTCGCTTAAAAAAATTCCCTGTTTTCAGGATTATATCTAGAAAACGTGTGAAAGTCTTCTATCACGTCCGAAAACAAATCCTTACAAATGTCTAAAAGAGTAAGTATATTGATAAATTCTCGACTTAAACCCATGTAAAAAGACATGGTATATAGTTTTGAAATTTGGGTAGAAATATTTAGAAAGTGTAGAAAATCGCCGACTATATTTAAAACTATTCACCGTAAAACTTCACTGAATATAGGTAAATTTCCGTGCTGGGTTCTAATTGTAAAATCAACCATTGTACCAAGATACATTCTAGTAATCTTAATGATAGAATAAAAAAAAGTTATGCTTAATTCATTAACAACAAGTGGGGGTCCGGGTTAGAATAGGTCCCCAACATTCCCTTGCAGTTTTTAATTTGAGACAGACTACTGACAAACAAGTTGATGTTACAGGGGTTTCAACAGTCTCGTTTTAAGTCAGAATTTCGTTCATTCTGTGGTCGTTATAACGATCTAGTTTGCCAGTATAACCTGTCAATATGTCAAATGATGTCTGACGTGTTCAAACCAATTGTTAAGCCGGTCTTTATACACTTATTGAAACTACGGATTACCCCGTTTACCTGATCGAGATAAGGGCTTACGGCGGGAGAGACCAGTAGACAGGGAATGCTTACTCCTTCTAGGCACCTGATATGATATATCATGGGGAACTCTTTTAAAATTTGTATTCCGTTTGGGACTTATGAGATTGATTAATGGTCGTTATCTTCACATCTGTACCTTTTCATTTTTCTGCCTTGGCACCTAATCACAATTCTGGTGTATCCAGTTGCCTTTGTCTATCTTAATTTTGTATTCTGCTATTGATCAGCCCTCGTTATATTCGACACTTGTTTTGGTTGGAAAGAAAATCATATCATATAGCTTGAATTTAGCATTTTAGCAGAAATTGTACATAAAATGCAGTAGCAATGTGCTTTTTGTAAAAGTAAAGATAAATCTTCAAGGTTATATTGCTCACAGGTAAGTTTTGACACCTTTTGAATCTCGAGACGGTTTGTGTAAAGTCGGAAGATTATCTGCATATAGATCAGCTGGAGAAAATTAATCCAAAAGTGATGCACATAGAAAGCATGAGAAATTTTCTGATCCTTGCAAGTGCAATCGATATCCCGATATCTGAAATCACTAGTTTTTTTTTATAGACTCTTTTATCGTTAATCCCTTATTTTTAATATAATTTGGATGATTGTTAAATAAATTTCTACTTGATATGTAAATTTTTCAACAAAACAAATCCGGAAATTGATACAGGTATTGAAAAATTGATAGCTTCACGTCGAAGTCTAGACTCCAAGCGGAAGTTAATTCCCCAGAGAACCCTTTAGGCCACTCGATCACGATGCAAGCGTGACGGGAGCTCATAGAATACGCCAGTTTACTGGAATAGTTATCAAAACCCGCATACATGTATTCCAACTATACTGATAACATCGATATTGCATACACAATACTTTAGAGAAAAGAAATAACGCCATGAGGAGGTTATGATATTCAGAACATGACCAAACAGTAACATGAAATATACATTTTTATATACTTTAGAGTGTCAGAATCGTTCATACCAAAACAAACAGCCTCCTAATTCAATATTATAAATTGATTTATAGGTTATTTCTCAAATTAATAAGTTTTCAATTACTTTATTATAAGGCTGCAGTCGTGTGTTTCTGCCATTCAACATTGATGATGTCACAGCATAACATTGTAGGTTTTGTACTTACCATAAAAAGAATAGCGAGGTTAAATAAACAAAACTGGTGACAATTTTGGAATTTTGTTTATTCTGAATGCTAAGGTGAAGATAATGAATTGTGATCAATCTCATAAGTCGTAAACGGAATACAATAGAATAGTTGGGCAAACACAGACTCATGGATGTACCAGAGCTGAGATCAGGTGCCCGGGAGGAGTAAGCAACCCCTGTCGGTCAATTACATCCGCTGTGAGGCCTTTATCTTGGTCAGGTAAACGGTCGGAGTAACCTGTCGTCAAAATTAGTCTATAAAAAACGGCCTAACAATTGGTATAAAACACTTCAGACAGCATCTTACCCAATGGCAGGTTGTACTGGCAAACTACATCGTTATACTGACCATAATGACGCTCTCTATTTTGTTTTTGAAAAAGAGATCCACGGTCACCTTAACTGTTGTAGTATAGCCCATACAGGGAGTCTCAGATTTGCATTTACCTGTCTATCTCCTGTTATAGTTCGAAGGTGGGAGTTTGTATTCATAGGATGCAAAAAGTCCGGAGTTTTGCCAACCTTTTAAACAAGGATACAAACAGTCCCTTTACAAAAATTTTGGATTTTACGTTCACAACACAAACACCAAAATACACCTGTAACTGTTGTCGTTTTCAAGATAATGCACCTGAAAAAAAAAATTCCATGGCATTATGGTGGGATTTTTATCTTTCATGGGAATTTAATTCCCATTTTTAATTTTTTTTTTTTTACGGGATAGGATGTCCTATGGGAGAAAATGTGTCATTTTGAACATGAAATAGGAGGTGTGTATCCCATTTAAACATCCAGAATACAATCATACATGATGGGAATTTTTATCCCATTAATATTATGAATAAAAGGGAAAACTGTATTCTAAATAGCTAAGGAATGATGGCTGATGCTACATAAGGTAAATTTCTGCCACTCGGTGCTTTGGGGAAAAAAACCCTGCATAAGCTGGTAGCGGACGTATCATGTAACGTTTCCGGTATGTAACGTTTCCCGTAGACTTGTGTTTTCATCAACTGTATGGGCCGAAGTGTCCATGGGCCGAAACGTCTGGCTTCCACTAGACACTAACGAATGCAAAAGTATAAACTGGTCCCCCGTTGATTAGAGAAGCGATAGCACAACAGGGTACCAGTTTAGCAAAAGTAATGCCTCATGCATGTATACCTTGTGTTGTATCTTTCTTTACGCTGGGGAGTGGTATTCAAATGTAACACTCTTTCAAAGTAGTGAAAATTTTTATTATGGCTGCTTTAGCAATTCTTCACAATATCTCTTGTCAACGGTAGCGCTGCTACTGCGATCTGATGAACTTTGCAGAATTGCCAGAACAGTAGTGGTCATCATTCGGATGCTGTGCGCAGTTCACACCAGTTATATTCAGCAACCCGATGCAAGCAATGGTGACCAAGAAGAAGAAAGGAAAAGTGATGATGTATCTGAAAATATTTGTGAAGAGTTTTAATATCAATCAAAATTCAAGGAGGCATTTCTGTTTAATTCTAATCGTAGGAGATTCATTGTGTTGAATAAATGTAAATAATGTCTTTGCATCCGGCGTCGTGCTTCGTCCGTTAATAAGCCGGGCCAATCTTGACTAAATTTGGTATTTAGAACCTGGAGGGAAAGGAGACAGGAAATTCCATGCACTCCCACCCCAAGGGGTCTTAGTTTTGGGGTAAAAAGTGTAAAATTGATGGGTTTTTTTTAAATCTTCTTTAACCATGGGCTTACTGACAAAAATTAGTACATAGTAATGATGAGCAAGGAAGACTGCCAAAATTGTAAACTTGAAGATTCCCGATGTAGTGGATCTTGAGCTAAGGCGTCACCGTATATATAGTCATTTAGTGTATAGATATTTATTTAGAATGAGCAGGTAGCCTTTATCATTATGGTAAATTTCATGATCACAGCGGTAGGGGTTTTTGGTATTAGAGTGGGGTCAATGCCAAATTTTCACAATTTTCTCTACCCCCACGCACGTAGGAGAAATATGATGTTCATGAAGCCTTATGCTAAATTGTAAAATCCATGGCCCCTGGATCAGAGGTTCACGCCCTAGGGTAAGGCCAATATGACCATATAGTAAACATGTATTAAATCTTAGAAAATCTTCTCTACTTTCATATATATTTGAGAAAGCCTGTAGAAATTCATAGTTATAATGACCATGGAAGTCTTTTGCTAAAGTTGTTAAATTCATGGTCCTTGGGTCAGGCATAAAATAAAAAAAACCAAGTTTGTTTGATGTTACCGCCCGACCCGATAAAAAAGCTTGTGGACCCCCCCCCCCCCCCACCCTCCTGAGCCAAAAAGAATGTTTTGCTGTTTGTAGAAAGATTGTATTGGCGGAGTTTTATGGCATAGTGTGCCCGAATCTGTTTTATCCTCTAAGCTCTTGTAATGCAAGGAAATCAATCTTGCTGTAAAGCGTTTTAATGACCGAAACACACCACAAGAGCATGATTGATAATGTCAATAGAAAAACCAACGGAATGGGATGGGTCACTTATGCAAAGGCGAGGATAACGAACAATCATCAAGCTCATAAGTCTCAAACGGAATACGAAACAGGAGTTGGGGCAAACATGGGTCCCTGCAAACACAAGAGGTGGGATCAGATGCCTAGGAGGAGTAAGCATCCCCTGTTGACAGGTCACACTCATCGCAAGCCAATCGAAGTAGTCCGTAGTCAAAATCATTGTATACAAACGGCTTAACAGACAGCGTTTTAACCAGTGACAGACCTTACTAGCAAATAAAATCGTTACATTTTCTCAAATTTCAAAATAAAGGAATCGGACATTACAAAAACATAGTCAAATATAGATTATATAAACATTGGTCTGATATACCATGGAACGAAGTATTACACGAGGTGAACATGGATGAAATATGTTATCCCATTACTCGTGCACATTGATTAATATATTTAGACTTCCCAAACGAAATACAGGTTTAATGATTTATTTCCACTCAAAATGCACTGAAATATATTATTTTTTCACTGTGCATTAAGTGCCTCATAATCAATTTACTCACTAGCTTTGAAGTTGATTTGCTAAGTGAAAATGATTTATAATGCATATGCATGTTACTGTGAACTAAAAATGGAGGAAATTACAAGAAAAAGGTTATGGAAGTTTTCTGAGTGCTTTTTAAAACAAGAGGCCCACAGGCCTGTAAACGGTCACCTGAGTATCATAGCCCACACAGGGAGTCTCATATTTCCATTTCTTAAGTCTCAATAATATTTTGTTCACAAGTTAATATCTTTCAATAATGCATATGATTCCTATTCATATACACAAGATTACATTTCAATCTCACAAGACTGTTCATGAATTTTAAATGAAAACCATATTGCGCTACTTAATGTCCAGTGAGCTTGACTTGACCTTTTGACCCAAAATTCAATAGAGAAATCTTTGACCCATGGTTGAGTTCATGTGTATGATATGGTGATTCTAGGTAGAAAGGATAATGCTGAAGAGCCTGGAATCATATTGCTACTTTAATGTCAGTGCACTTGACCTTTGACCTTTTGACCCAAAATTCGATAAAGAACATCTTCGTCTCATGAGTATATATGTATGATATAGTGATCTAGGTAGAAAGGATAATGCTTTGGACCCAGAAACCATAGATAGATCTGTCCCATGTATGATATAGTGACTCTAGGCAAAATGGATAATTCTCTGACCCGACACAATATCGCTACTTCGATGTCCAGTGTACTTGACCTTTGCCCTTTTGACCCAAATGCAATAGGCAGACCATATGCATGATATGGTGACTCTTGGTAGAAGGCTAACACATAAAAGTCTGGGAACCATTCAGCCTACAGACGGAGGGACAGACAACTTGATTCCAGTAACAACACCCCCCCCCCCCCAACTTGTTGCAGGTGGGTATAATTATGAACAAAAGGCTCCCTTCTCATTCCAAATATTCATTTACTTCACATTAATATCAACAGCATTGAAAAAGATGCTTTTCAAATGTTTTACATATAAAACTATGTACAAGTTTGCCCCCCCCCCCTGCCCTGGGTGTCAGAACCCCTACCCCGGGATCACCAAATTTACAATTTTGGTAAAGGCCTTCCTGCTCTACATCACTATGTATTTGGTTTCTCTCAGACATGTGCGGTTGTAAAGAAGAAGATTTTTGAAAAATGGTCACTTTTGGGCAGTTTTTGCCCCGCCCCAAGGCCCCAGGGGTGCAAAAGACCTGAAATTTACAATTTATGTGCTCTTGTCCCAAAGATGCTTCATACCAAATTTGAAAAGAATTGGACTAGTGGTTATCAAGAAGAAGTTAAAAATGTTCAATTGTTAACAGACATTATGTACCAAATTTGGCCCCGCCCTGGGTCAGAACCCCTACCCCAGGGACCACCAAATTTACAATTTTGGTAGAGGCCTTCCTGCTCTACATCACTATGCATTTGGTTTCTCTCGGCATGTGCGGTTGTAAAGAAGAAGATTTTTATGAATTGGTCACTTTTGGGCATTTTTGCCGCCGCCCCAGGCCCCAGGGGTGCTAGAGACCTGAAATTTACAATTTATGTGCCCCTTGTCCCAAAGATGCTTCATACCAAATTTGAAAAGAATTGGACTGGTGGTTATCAAGAAGAAGTTAAAATGTTCAATTGTTAACGGACGACGGACGTCGCACGACGCACGCAACGACGGACGAAGACCAATTGCAATAGTCATGAGTTTACTCAGGTGACCTAATAAATTATATCTACACTGTATATTGCTGCTAAATGATGTATATGTAGATGGTGAAATATCCTAGAATTGCATTCGTCGGGACATGTAGGTATTTGTGTAAGTTTTGACAATTGTTTCATATTAGACTCTTGCTTTATGAATATAATATGCACTCAGTATGTTGTCCCAGTGGATATTTTAGAGCAAACTTTATTGAAAACCTGCCAATTTCTTGTTAAACAGTACCCCAGAGAGGTTTGTTTATTTGTGATAGATTATAACATCCAAACATTAATAGGAAAACATACCTAATATCATTACCGGTATTTGATGATGTGTACCTTCATTAAATACAAATTGATATTTTTCAGTCGACACTTTAAATAAAAAAAAATCATTTGGATGAAAAGACAGGATCCTAATTATATAACAAGAGATATCATAGATATGCATATTAATTGCACTAGCTGGAACCCCCAGGCTATTTGAACACCACTCATATAGAGCCTGGTTAATGGTCCACGCCGATGATGCACAAAATCGTTCACCTTGCTTACATGTTGCAAAAGCCAACGATCTCAAAGCTGCGGGTGACTATTGACTAAGGACCAAGAGGTGCATATAAAACATTGAAAACTTGCTAATGCATGTTGAAAAACAGTCAAAAAATATAAAAATTTACACATAATCGATATTTTAATATCATACTAAAGTTGTGCTACAATAAGACAATATATTAAACATGTATTATAACTTAAATAACATGCATTTTATGCCTTCCTCCTTCATTTTAC
>CAJDSM010001931.1:4758-23688 GCA_903981925.1 Ostrea lurida
GCTCTTAAGGTGGCCCATAGCATCTGGGAAACGGGTATTTTGTAATAAAAGCAGGCACGATATGTGAATTTAAGAGTATGAAAGACATGTGAAAAAGGTGGAAATATTTAAATTTGAATTACAAATTAAACGTTTTCAAAATATTTCTGCGGCAGTAATATTGAAAAAAAAGTCCCTGGCGGATTCGAATTCTCGGGGACGGCTGCCGGTTTTACGGCAAAACCCAGATGCTTTAGGCCTATTCTGAGCTTATGAAAGTTACTTCATTATTATCATCAAATTCATTCGAAATCAAGGCTATTTCATAAAAGCTATTTAATATCTGCCATCTTGTGATGTTGTGTTTATAATAAGAGTATCAAGCTTTAGTGTAGTGGGGCTACCTAAGTACTAGGTAGGACAATTCTGCAGTGCAGGGGTGGTCAAGCGGTACCAAATGTAGTATATGGAGAGAGGAGAAAAATCTATGACTGAGAACCGGTAAATCAAACTTGGGACCCCTACATTAAGTGAACAGTAACTACTATTAATCAGGTGTTTCTTCTTAACTGTCATCTACCCAGGGCAATATGTACGGTCAGTAATAGGCATTGCTAGCCTACTCTAACTACAGCAAGAAAGAAAAAAAATAATTAACATATTAGATTGAATATTCCACGGTCAGTATATAGCCCTAAGTATTATTATTGTTACATGGTTTTATAATTGACCTAATATGGTTTATACCATGGACAAATAAATTCCATATAAAGCGAAGCGGCAGCTCGATCGGGCCCCAGATATGATATAGAATTTCTATGCTGACCATTAGTTAGGACCATATTCAGTCAACTACAAACCATTGTAACAAATACTATATAGCGACTGCCTTTTTTCTACATAGCATGTAATGAAAAACCTGATGTTGATGAATCATTTGTAGCATGAATGGCATTTGGCCTTGAGCAATGCTCACGCCACGTCAGCAACACACAAGTGACGTTAGAAATTTCAATAGTTTACGTATATATATATGTGTATTCAAGTTCAAATGAACTATTGGCCGTTGGGAGTTTATTCATTGAATAGTCAGAAGCTTTGAGAGGCAATTAAATTTGAGATGGAAAATAACTCTTTCTCATTCTTAACCGTGTATAAGGACTGGATTGGCTCTAGAGCTGTACTGACTATGTATTGGAATTCTACGTGATATGTATTGGAATATCCATGGTCTCACGTGATCGTTGTAAACCAATGTGAATGCTACAAATTAGCAGGAGGTAAGATATAAATTTATAATTCAGCATTAACAGATTGAGTCAGATTGATACTATCCCTTTAAATAAATATATAATATATCATCCGATGGTTCTTGACTTTTATATGTTATTTATATTATAGAAGTGATCTATAAATTGAGCTTTATTTATTTATTTTTTTTTAAGGTACTTACCATATTTTTATTATACCTTTTATTTGGGGTTTTTTTTTGTTTGTATTTTATTGTATTTTATTACTTTTTTTTTTTGGAGTGTAAAGTTTTTCAACCATATTGGGGTCCATTAGTGTGCTTTTCTACATGAGCATATTAATGCTATTAAGAATCTATAATCAAGAACATCCAAGATACCATAAACAAGATCTTTGAATTTAGATATACATTTTCAAGATCATAAGAGATTAGGGCCTACAATTTCTTTTAATGCCCATTAAAATATTATTTAGGTACATTTTGAACCCGTTCGCTCCTTAGGGATAGATAAACTCTTTGAGAAATTAAATGGTATCGAAATTCACAATCATCAAATACTGAAATAATCAGTTAATCATCTATATTTGAAGCAATAGTGTTTTCTTCCCTGCACATATAGGCCTAGGCATCATTGTACAGTCAACGGTAAGCCTACTCTCTGCATGCATTCACTTTACTTACAGAGTTACTTTTCTTTGATATTTTCGCTCTGCACCACTGATAAGATGGCGGGCTAGTTGTTTATTCTTCTCAATTTGGCAAGCAACGCGTTCGCCACGAGAAAATGGATACACGGACACGCAAAAGTAAGCGGCGAATTCAAGAGGGGAAAATCCGATGATTACAGTTTTTTGTGTTTTGGAAAGCTTGTGTCTTAGTTTGAAGAGAAGTGAAGAAATCGTTCGAAAATCGCATTGGCCATTTCCCTAATAACTTTCCGAAACTGGGCCGGCTCGGTTTTCATCATCACGATGCTCAGGTAGGCCTACTAAATGAGACACTTATGATCTCAACTTAGAAGACAAAAAGTCACACTAATTATCACAGTTATCAGGCACGGTACATTAACTGAAGCATATACCTAATGTAAGCGTTTTTTTATAATCCTTCAAAGTGTCGCGCGACGAGAGAGAGAGAGAGAGAGAGAGAGAGAGAGAGATTTTAGCACTTGACAGCTGAATCCAGCTGCGAACTCGTGAGGGATATGGAAATTCCCAGGAGACAAGATTTTCAGTCTAGGAATGATGTGCTCTAGACACCATGCAACAGCGATTGAATCTTGTGAAACTTCCTACTAGCGAGGACTATCATATCCTCATTTGAACTTCAGATTGAAAACCTATATTGTCAGGCTAAAACTAGCACTACGGTACCCTCAAAGTTAGTGTTAATTTCTCAAGGAATTTTTAAATCGTTTATTCACAATCGCTGCCACACAACTGTATTTATGATACATATGTATATTAATGAAACATTTAGAAAATATGATACACACAATCAATGACATTACAGCATTGTAAGACTCACTTGAGTGTTCTCGTATGTTTATGCTCTTCGAACACTGCATACATGGGCTTGAATTCATTGAATGTGAAGCTATTTTATTTTATATCTTAGACTCTGTTGAAAAATGCTGAAAATGTTCTCCAAAAAACGTGTTATGAGGCCACAGCAGCCATTGACAAATCGGTGTTTACCCCCAACCTCTGCAGAGAAGTGATTCTGTTCGACCACCGTCTGCAGAGACGCGTGTCCATGAAGGTACTACGGAAAAGATGAAGAAATTCCAGGACTACTCCCCTGCCCTACGACTCCAAACTTCCAGTACTGAACCACTCTCGCCCGTGGCCTACAAAGCAGACGGTGCAGAACATTGCTCGGATGACCATGATTGATGGGGTTAGGCTCTTTTATAAATAACTTTTTTGTTAGGCTGCAGTGATTTAGCCCTCTCTTTTTTTTTTTTTATTTTTCAATATTCCGAAAAACTGCAGAATAAAAAAAAAGGTGGAGTAGGGATGCATTATTGCAGCTATTTTTTGTATACTTTTAGTTAGATAAATATTACATTCATAATTTAATGCACTTCTGCAGTTGCAGCACTGCCACATTTCTTTTACGAAATTAATAGATGCTTACCGTACTAGTTTATCATTTATGTATTTCATATTGCATACTTTTTTGTTTATTACCAAACTTGTTGAGTTTTTTTAAAACTACAGTCTGAGGATTATGTTCATTTACATTGTTTGTGTGGACTGATAGGCAATAACTAGGCGCATTAATCGCGGTCGGTGAATCAATTAAAACTTTTTTAAGATTTTCTAATTTACCCTTTAAAAATTAAATGTTAGTTATAAAGACGATAACTTAACTTTGTAAAACAGCTTTAGTGTAGTGGGCTACCTTAAGTAGCTAGGTAGGACAATCTGCAGTGCAGGGGTGGTCAACGGTACCAAATGTAGTATAGGAGAGAGGAGAAAAATCTATGACTGGACCGGAAATCAAACTTGGGACCCCTACATTAAGTGAACAGTACTACTATTAATCAGGTGTTTCTCTTAACTGTCATCTACCCAGGCCAATATGTACGGTCAGTATAGCATGCTATAGCCCTAACTACACAAGAAAGAAAAAAATAATTAACAATTAGATTGAATATCCACGGTCAGTATATAGCCCTAAGTATTATTAGTTACATGGTTTATAATTGACCTAATATGGTTTATACATGGACAATAAATTCCATATAAAGCGAGAGCGGAGCTCGATCGAGCCCCAGGATGATATAGAATTTTACTGAAACCATGTTAAACCATATTAGTCAACTAAAACCATTGTAAACAAATATAATATTACGACTGCTTTTTTCTACATTAGCATAGTTATAAAACCTGACATGTTTGCATGAAATCATTTCGGCGCATCTCCTATGTGAGCCGTGACAACCGTGAGCTATTCACCACACTAAGTGTGGAAAGATTATATAGCAGAATTTCATAGTTTACGTATATATAGTGTATTCAAGTTCAATGAACTATTGGCCGTTGGGAGTTTATTCATTTGAATAGTCAGAAGCTTTGAGAGCAATTAAATTTGAGATGGAAAATAACTCTTTCTCATTTCTTAACCGTGTATAAGGACTGGATTGGCTCCTAGCGCTACTGACTATGTATGGAATTCTACTGACTATGTATGGAATATCCATGGTCTTCACGTGATCGTTGTAAACCAATGTGAATGCTACAAATTAGCAGGAGGTAAGATATAAATTAATTCAGATTACAGATTGAGTCAGATTGATATATACTCCCTTTAAATAAATATATATATATCGATGGTTTGACTTTATATGATTTAATTATAAAGTGATCTATAAATTGAGCTTTATTTATTTATTTTTTTTAAGGTACTTACCATATTTTATTATAATTATTTGGGGTTTTTTTGTTTGTTTTTTATTTTATTTTATTTTTTTTTTTTTGGAGTGGTAAATTTTCAAACCGGCCATTATTCTTTTCTACATGCAGCTATTAATCATAGAGAAAATCAAAGAACATCCAAGATACCATAAACAAGATCTTTGAATTTAGATAACATTTTCAAGATCAAAGAGATTAGGGCCTACAATTTCTTTAATGCCCATTAAAATCATATTTAGGTACATTTGAACCGGTCCTTTAGGGAAGATAAACTCTTTGAAGAAATTAAATGGTATCGAAATTACAATCAATCAAATAGAAATAATAGTTAATCAGTAATATTTGGAACAAAGTATTTTTTTCCCTGCACATATAGCCTAGGCATCATTGTACAGTCAACGGTAAGCCTACTCTCTCGCATTCACTTTACTTACAGAGTTACTTTTCTTTGATATTTTGCTTGCACCTTGATAGATGGCGCTAGTTGTTTATTTTCAATTTTCAGCAAGGCGTTCGCCAACGAGAAAATGGATACACGGACACGCAAACGTAAGCGCGAAATTCAAGAAGGGGGAAACGATGATTACAGTTTTGTGTTTGGAACTTGTGGTCTTAGTTTGAAGAGAAGGAAGAAATCGTCGAAATCGACATTGCCATTTCCTAAACTTCCGAAACTGCCGGCTCGGTTTCATCATCACGATGCTCAGGTAGGCCTACTATGCATTTACAG
The DNA here is from genome assembly GCA_903981925.1 of Ostrea lurida. Lineage (NCBI taxonomy): Eukaryota > Metazoa > Mollusca > Bivalvia > Ostreida > Ostreidae > Ostrea > Ostrea lurida. The sequence goes on from CAJDSM010001931.1 coordinate 10,142, forward strand.
TTATAGACCTCTATGTCAACATAGAAGACAAAAAGTCACACTAATTATCACAGTTATCAGGCACGGTACATTAACTGAAGCATATACCTAATGTAAGCGTTTTTTTATAATCCTTCAAAGTGTCCCGACGAGAGAGAGAGAGAGAGAGAGAGAGAGAGAGATTTACTTGCACTGAATCAGTGCGAACTCGTGAGGGATATGGAAATTCCACCCAGGAGACAAGATTTTCAGTCTAGGATGATGGCTCTAGACACATCACAGCGATTGAATCTTGTGAAATTCCTAACTAGGGGACTATCATATCCTCATTTGAACTTCAGATTGAAAACTAATTTGTCAGGCTAAAATAGCATACGGTACCTCAAAGTTAGTGTTTAAAATCTCAAGGAATTTTTAAATCGTTTACTTCACAATCGCTGCCACACAACTGTATTTAGATACATATGTATATTAATGAAAATCATAGAAAATATGATGACACACAATCAATGACATTACAGCATTGTAAGATCACTTCAGTGTTCTCGTATGTTTATGCTCTTCGAACACTGCAGTACATGGGCTTAATTCATTGAATGTGAAGCTATTTTATTTTATATCTTAGATCGATGTTGAAAATGCTGAAAATGTTTCTCCAAAAAACGTGTTATGGAGGCCACCAGCAGCCATTGACAAATCGGTGTTTACCCCCCAACCTCTGCAGAGAAGTGATTCTGTTCGACACAGTCTGCAGAGACGCGTGTCCATGAAGGTACTACGGAAAAAGATGAAGAAATTCCAGGACTACTCCCTGCCCTACGACTCAAACTTCCAGTACCTGAACCACCTAGCCCTGGCCTACAAAAGCAGACGGTGCAGAACTTGCTCGGATGACCATGATGATGGGGTAGGCCTTTTTTATAAATAACTTTTTTGTTAGCTGCAGTGATTTAGCCCTCTTCTTTTTTTTATTTTTTCAATATTACCGAAAACGTCAGAATAAAAAAAAAAATGGTGAGGGATGCATTATTGCAGCTATTTTTTGTATACTTTTAAGTTAGATAAATTATTACATTCATAATTTAATGCACTCTAGCTTGCAGCACTGCACATTTCTTTTACGAAATCATAGATGCTTAATACCGTACTAGTTTATCATTTATGTATTTCATATTGCATACTTTTTTGTTTATTACCAAACTTGTTGAGATTTTGAAAACTACCAGTCTGAGGGATTATGTTCATTAACATTTTGTGTGGACTGATAGGCAATAACAGGCCATTAATTCCGGTCTGGTGAAATCAATTAAAACTTTTTTAAGATTTCTAATTTACCCTTAAAATTAAATGTTAGTTATAAAGAGATAACTACTTGAAAACTACCAGTCTGAAGGATTGTGTCCATTTAACATTTTGTGTGGACTGGTAAGCAATATGAACAGGCCATTAATTTTGGTTTGGTGAAATCATTAAAAACTTTTAAAATTTCTAAAACCCTTCAAATTAAATGTTTGTTATAAAGAGGTAACTATCTGAGATAGTGTCATTAATGGACTTAGATGGAGAGGTCAGCTGGAGAGTGACCCATTAATGATACAAATCCTCTGTTGTCAAATCATAAAACCACTAATCTCCTGGACAACACCTCTGGTCAAAGGAAGTTGTTTTAAACAAACAGGCAGGACTAAACTGAAGTATTTTGGGAAATAATGTTACCCCCCAATCTGATAATGACTTGTCACTTTCATATCTACTAAGTGTGATCTGAAGGAGGGTGTCAGATGATAACACAATGGGGCACTACCCCTGACAGGTGTACAGCTGCCTGCCCTACACAAACTAACACTTGTAATGGGCAGTGAATTACTGCTATAGGTGGATCTTCAGTGTGGGTAGTTTGTTATTTTAAGTTGCGTGTGATGTCATGATACAAATGTTTTAATGGAATGTCTTATCTTTTTTTGTTTTTGTTTTTTGTAATATATGTATTATAATATCCTTTTTCAATGCTTTATTTTGTATAGTAAGAAAATACACTATTGAATTTGATTATGAAAATTGCAAAAAGAAATTGAACATCACTTGTTGAAGTGTTGAAAATTTTATATTTGAAATATAAGTTAGGAAGAAATAAAACACCTAAGACATGAATTTTAAATCAGTATGAGAGGCTGTGTTTAAATTTTTTGTTTATTTCCAAGTAAAATGGTTTGAAACAGGGCTTCAACATTTTCCCATTCAGTAGTTCCTTAAACATGTTAAAAACAGATCAGTGACACTAGTAAAATCATGATGATTAAAGATAAGTGATATTGACAGCTCTAGCTGCCAATGTACAGTATGTACCTCTACCCCAGGCAGCTGCCTATGTTACGTGTGTGTGTGTGTGTACCTCTACCCCAGGCAGTCAAGTGATCAACCTGTTCACACCTTACCAAGAAGTGTGTAACACACCTGACAGCTCCCCTGCAGGGTTGATTAACACCCCCCTCCCCCCTTCCCCACAACAGGTCTGTGAGATACTGCTGTTCGGTTCCTAGCAGATGGAGTAATTTTTCTACCTATTACACCCACTGATTGGTTGCAATTCATACATTTTAATTCTATTGTTGAGTATGTTTTGTTTGCTTGTGTTATGTCACATCCAAGAATCCCCCCCCCCCCCCCCCCCCCCCCCCCCCCCCTCCAATTGAAATGACACAGTCGTAGGTTGAGTACTACACATTTAGACCTATGCTTAACTTTAAGCATTTACAGTCGTAGCGCAATGGCTCTCAATGTTTTTTCTAAGGTTATTTTATTTTGGAGGGGGGGGGGGAGCTGTTTGTAAGTGACAAACAATTTATATATATATATAATATTATTTACAGTACAGTGCTATAATTTTATGCAAAAAATCCGTATATACCCATATAACATTTGCGAGCTTTATTGGTAGTTCAAATTCAGATTTGTATACTGCAGAGTATATGCACATACGAAGAATGAGGTTATTATTCTGACATTATTTTCAAAGTTATCATTTAAAATTTTTTTCCAACTTATGTTATTCCAACTTAATTTACAGTTTCGCATCTATAGCGAGGCACAGTAAAATTGATTCATATTAATATAAGATACTAGTAACAATTATCTGGTGAGTGTGAGTATTAGTTGTCAAATCAATTAAAGATAATCTATTATTAATTATCAATGAGACTCATTTCCACTCATCATTTTATTAATTCAATTTATCCCAGTTAACTTGAATAGACCCCTTTGGTATTAATATAATTCTTTTTTCATGAAATTGTGTTTATTTAATTTAATAATTTATATGTACACACAGGATTGTCACCTAGTCACTTACAAACAAAAACATGTATGTATAAAACATAATTGCCCTATTTGCCCTTTAAGGCCCAGAATTACTACAGTAAAATGTAATTTTATGTAATAGTATTGTGATACAATTTCTATACACCTGTTTACATGCAGTGACACAATAAAGGGAAGCAACTCCTACACTCTTATCACTTGCTTGGTATGATCTAAAGTCATTGAGTGATTAGGAATTGAACTGCTCTTTATGTTTCTTGTTATCATTTTATTTAGACCCTGTTTCATTTCCTTGATTTATACTTTTATAACGAAGCATAACGAGTCTTGTGTAACCTGTTCTCATTCATTATAATTATAAATCTCGTTTGCTGTCCAGTGTTCTGCTACTACAGGTTTATGGCTCACTCATTACGGAGATAAAATGATAAGAGGAACTAGCAGGACCTAATCATTAACTACTCTCTTTCCTCTCTTCTCTCTCTCTTTCTCTATCTCTCTCTCCCTCTCTCTCTCTCTTTTCTCTTCTCTCTCTCTTTTTTTTCCTCTCTCTCTCTCTCTCTCTCTTCTCTCTCTCTCTCTCTCTCTCTCTCTCTCTCTCTCTCTCTCTCCTCTCTCTCGCTCTCTCTTCTCTCTCTCTCTCTCTCTCCCCTCTCTTTTCTCTCTCTTTTCTCTTTTTCTTTTCCTACACACTTTGTCTCTCTCTTTTTTTTCTCACTTTTCTTTTTCCTCTCTTTCTTCTTGTCTTTCTTCCTCTTTCTTTTCCTTTCTCGATCTCTATCTTCCCTTTTTCTCTTTCCTAATTTTCCTCTCAGTATTTTTCTCTCTCTCTTTCCTCTATCTCTATATTTCCTCTTTTCTTTCTTTGCTCTTCTCTTCACTTTCCTTTTTTCACATACAGACTCGAAACACAAAATAATTATATGTATTTTTTTTATCATTTTATCTTCTTAATAAAAAGAATCTCATGAGTATATCATTCATGTGAAAAATAAAACTGATACAGTATTATTTCCCAAGTCTCAGAAAAAAAGGAGAAAATTTAAAATTAAAAACACACAGACCATGAGTTTGGGAAATTGAAATTGATCTCACCCTTGAGTGTTAATGATAAGTGGATTATGAAAACCATATTTTGCAGCATCCAGATGGCTCTGAAGTTGGTATCAAGGGGTAATTTCAAAAGACAAAGGCAGGGGCAGTTACTTGTGCGGGACTTCAATTCAAATTCATCATGCCCCTTATGCTCATTATTAAATTACTCTGTAAACTATAACAGCAGTTTTAAGGAAGAGGTGTCGCCAGTGTTTGCTTTTGTTTTATTGAATTTTGGGGGTTAAATTCTGAGTACCAATTTTCCACACATCAGACTTACACAAACATTTTGAAACATCAATGATCGTCTTGAAATCATCGACAAGAAATGTTCAGTTGCGTAAGTTTTATCTTCAACAGGAGTGAGTAATTAACACAATTAAACACATGTAATCGTTATCAAGTTGTCAGATAGAGCTGTAGGTTGACACGGTTGTACAGAGTTTTATGTCCAGATTTCTTTATGAGGTATGGTCTGTCTGACGACCGGAAAACACTTCTGACATTGTCCCTCAGGAGACTGAGGCTTACATCCAGGGGTTCGGAGGCACACAGAGAGACATTTGACATGATTATAAGCCACGCTCTTTCTCTCTATTATTATTGGTGTGAATCAAATCTGCTGTACCAAATATGTAGACTGCCATACTTAACTGAAGTGGAGGTTTTTGAAAAAAAAAATTCTCCTTCGGAAATGAATCATTCAGCGTCATAAGGAAATCTTGTGTGTGTTTTTTGACAATGTTTATTCCATTATAATTAAAGATGTCCAAGGATTTACCAGTATTTATAAAAGTAAGTACCAACCAATGATGTAAAATTTTTGTTATTATTGTAGCAGATGGGTGGCCCAAAAAATATGTTTGACAGCAGTGTGCTTGAAATGTAATTAGGAAGTAATTAGGATATACATGTAGCCTGGGTCAACTTTCATTGAAGCTCATTCCCAGAAAAAAAAAGTTGTTAATATTCCATTAGGGTGTTTGTAATTAAATTACAGCCAGTTCCTTTTGATAATTTTGTTGTCCTTAGGTCATGTCAACATGTGTTGGAATCAAGACCTTAGCCATGGGCTATGCTCATGTAAAGTGAATGGAAGCCATTTCACATATTAGAGGTGATTAATTGTAAAATCAATGCATTGGAACATACTGGACATTTATAAAAGCTTTATGGCTTTGTATCAGGGGATACTGTTTTGTCTAATCTCCATCTGATATCTGATCAAACATTAGCGACCATCACCATGCCTTCCTGGGCCCACATTATGAAAAGAAAATTCATGTACATCAAGATTCGCTGTACTCCTCCAAAACGAAAGATCACAAGGGTAAAATTTTTCTTTTTTCTGTTTTAATATGTATCAGTATGTAAGCACTAACAAATGAAAATATATGGGAAGTTCACAGAGTTAAATGAGGGCTACTAAATTGAAGGTAGAACTCTGGGAGGCTAGGAGAGAGATGGTAAAAAAAAAAATCTGTTTATGTATCATTATGAAACCGCTAACAAATGAAAATATATGGGGAGTTGACCGAGTACTGAGGGCTACTAGTGTGATGTTAGGACTCTGGGAGGCTGAGGAAAAGGGAGACGACTCCAATCAGTCTGTTAAGTGATAGTTAGACGTAGTATTGGAAAATGTTCTTTTGTTGCGATGTTTGCTAAGACTTTATGTAGCGTATTGATTTATGCCAATCCTCCGATTCCGAAAGTATAGAAAATATTGACATCAGTCCCCGAACATCCTAACCTATTCCCTGCTTCTGTCCGAGGGAAAACAAAAACCCGAGGAAGACTAATTTGTCACATAAATTGGAGACTAGTTATTTGAGTTAGAGCGGTGTATAATGACTGATGATGGAGGTTGATGATGTCGGAGTTTTACCAGACAGAACTGTTCAACAAAAGGTCAGATTCATTGTTGTCAGATTTCAGAGTTTTACGTTTTAACGACAAAGAACACCACGAGACTTACGTTCTACAGGCTTGTAGATAACTGTCTAGTTTCTAGATTATTCTTAGGAATCAATTTCTTTCTAGAATGAGAATCTTTATGTATTGAGAGCGAGGGTCACACAGATCAATGGATGTGGACTTTGACGGACTGTCGACTTTGTGTAGATATATAGTAGACTTGTAATGTGTTGATAAGTTGTGTAGATTGGTAGACTTGTATGTGTTAAGATTTAATTGAGGATTAGAATTACAAGGATTATAGAGGCCATACACGACTCGTTCACAGACGGGATTATGTGGATCAGACAAATCTTAGATTTTTAGTGTTATTATAATAAAAACACTTATATCCCATTAGTTGTAAATGTCCTGGAGGAGGGGGGGGGGGGGGTGTTCATATATATGAGTTAATTAGAGCAGTTGTTGAAAGCGAAACAATTTTGAAATGAAAATTGGACAAGCTAAACCCTAGGAAATGATGGAGTCTTTGAAAGGCCTCTCATTTCAATAATTAATATATTGATTTTTCATACAGTTCAAGTAAACATTCCACATGAGGTATAAATTAATTACACCAAGTTTCTACATGGATTTATGAAGATGATTTTTGACAAATCGTCATAATATAGTCAGGCCCGAGTTTGAGGAGTATTCCAGGTAAGGTGATAAAGCCTATAGTGAATGGACAAAGACCTCCATGGGTTGCAGGGATCACTCGGAATCAAACGAATTAAAGTCCTGTGTTGTCAGCTAGTCCTCAGCTGTGTGCCCAAACACCTGAATGGATAAAGGGTTTTTGTCTGTCCAACAGAGGAGGGGGTGTGTACAAACAAGAAATGGCCAATCTACATAGAGGTCTGATCCTATACCCAGTGTGCCATTTAAAAACATAACTGTGTTAGAGAGGGGGTGAAAGTGAACGGAAATGTTGGATAGTGTTATCTGAGGTAGTGCTAATCGATGTTTTGTTCTAAAGTTGGGTAGATTGCGTGTGTGCCTAAGTCTGCTGCTGTGCGATATTGACGTCTGCCGGATTCAGACTAATTCCTGACATGGAGAATCATTCACTTCTCACCTGGAATTAATGGGATTCACATCAGCCTGTTTGTTTTCTATGAACACAACCTTTTATCAGCCTTATCTTTAATTTATGAATTTTGTGGGGACCTAAAAAATGAATGAGTATGTAAATTCATTCATGTGTGTGCTTGTTGCCCTACGTGTTTCATTGTAGAAAAAAAAAACATTTTGGCTTGATGATCAATGGTGTGGAGCAAACTAATATTTTGTGGTTACGTCTCAGAAACCGTTCAGTGACCGCCCCGCGCGACTGGAACAGGTCCGGTTTTGTGTGTGCTTATGATGCATGTGTCGTGCAGCTGATGCTCTTGGAAGAGTTTCAATGAGAACCTGATTATTTTTTTTTTCGGTGATCTAAGGATGTGAGAGTTTGCCACAGAACGCTGCAGTACGTGGCTTATAGTGACATCCATTGTTATCACGGCCTGGTGGAAGTCATCCTATCTCCCTCAGTAAACAATCCTAGGGACTCCGCTGGAGCTCAGTTTTACCAGTGTTTCTAAACACACACACAGCAGATATTATAGACAGTTTCACAAAGCATTCAGGAGGTGTCACCCATTTAGTTTTACTATCAGTGAGAGTGATGACTACAGACAAGTTCACCAGTGATCTTGTTACCTGTCTGATGGTCTCTGATTGATGGGCGATCATTCTGATCTGTTAACAAGGATCACTGGGACAGTTTTACGATGGATAAATGTCTCCCGGTGATAGACTTGTTCAGTAATGGACAGAGGGACAGTGCCCTGGTTTCGGAGGAAGTGACCTCCCCCATTATCTGGGAGGATATGAGTGTGTACTACCTCCGCCAGCTGGCCTCCAGCTTACAGGTGAGCGAGACAGGTGGGGAGGATAGCAGGCCGGGTCAGAGGTCAGGTTGGGAGGATATCAGGCCGGGTCAGAGGTCAGGTGGGGAGGATATCAGCCCCGGCCAACGTTTGTTTTCCCAGACTCCAGGCGCTAGTCCTGTAGCTTTTAGGAGGTTCATAGGATCCAAACGTCGAGACATTTACATTTTCATTGATCTCTTCTTTAGAGCTTCCTTCATGGGTGAAAATACTTGAAAGATTATAAGATACAATATTCTTTAATAGCAAAAGAGAAAATTTCATATCAATCTTCAATTCATGTTTACTATCCCAATTCCAATGCCAAGCAAATTTATGATCGTACTTCGGCCTGGAATTCCGAATTTATGACACGTACTGCATGGGTTCAGTACATGGGAGTACATTGTAGGGTATTAATTTGATCTCAGGGGTACGGGAGTGCAGTAACAGCATGTGGTGTTGATTTTAGGGAGGGGGGGGGGGGGGCACAGGTACATTAACATAAGTTGGTAATTTTATTTGAATCTTAAGGGGGCGGGGGGGGGGGGGGGAGACCTATTGAGTAAAGGTATTGAGGGTTATTTACTCTTGGGGGTACAGGGTACATTGTGGGTTATTAATTTGGGGGGAAGGGGGGGTGTTGGTGAGTAAAGGTACCTTGTGAGTTATAGATATGATCTTAGGGGGATACTACATACTACAATACAGTAACATGGTGGGTTATTTATTTGAGCTCAGGGGTGCAGGAGTACAGGTACATTGTGGGTTATTGATTTGATTGGGGGGGGGGGATAAAGGTACCTTGTGGGTTATTGATATGATCTTAGGGTAGTGCAGTGCAGTAACATCGTGGGTTATCTATTTCATCTCAGGGGTACAGGTACATTGTGTGGTTTATTGATTTGATCTCTGCCGATCTTCGTAATATTGATTTCTTTAAGCTGAAGGTGTACCTATGAAAAACATCCTGCCATACGAATGTGCAATTGTTTTACAATTTCCTCTTGGTGTTTTGATTGTGAGTCAGCGGGCACTAGGACATAGCTTTGCTGATTTACAGATTTTAGTCCGCGTACACATCCTACATGAGTCAGTAGGTAAATAAAAAAAAAGAACATTCAGAAGCCTTGCCTACTCGACCCCAATAAGAATCATTTTTTATGGGACAGGCCATGATAGGTGACAAGTCAGGTGTTCCTTTTGACAATACCTTTAATTAATTACCAGTATTATAGATATTAGAGGGATGGCTATCATTGTATGGTATTGTTTTGTAAGGGCATCAAGCTGTAATCATTACGTTCGCCCCCTGGGTTACATGAACAATGAACAGGTATATCTACATACTGTTAGAGTCAAGATTAAATACATGGCTAGTTAACACAGCTGTCCTAAAATAATTAACAATAAATCATACAATTAACAAAGTCTGCATTCACTCAACCGTGAATCAATAGTTCTAAGGATGGGAGAGGTGGTCCTCTAGATTTGTTGACCGACTTGTAAATAATTTATTGACACACCAGCTGATATTGGACTCTGTTTACAGTGAAGGAGTGCTGTTTACGTTTTTATCGACTGTCAATTACACTTCAAAGAAAGCTTGGACTCCTTCCTTACAGGCTGATAATGATATATAAATGTTCCCAATCATTGGATGCAATGTCCAAGTCATTTTTGCTGCATTTTAGACTAAAACACAAGTTATTATTTTACGCTAGTATAATTATGTGTATTTCAGAATCCTTGCACATTTGCAATATTATTTTTATTTTTTTATTTTTTAACCAAGATTTTTTTTTTTAATCAAATTAAAAGTTAGAGTTGCATATTCTGTTACTTCACAACTTGCATCTTAACAATGAAGTGTATTGTAGATAAGTGGAATATAAAGTCTAATTTTAATTTGATGGTTTTTCTTGCAATTAAATATCACTTTTTGCTTTATACACTGTGTGCATCTGTATGAGTGTGATTACAGTCCTCTTCATAGAGTGGCTGTTGCCCAATTTATTTATGTATACATGTATATTCATAATTGTTTATTCATGGTAATTAAATGTTGTTTAGATTTTTATCATGTGCAGGTACTTTGCATGTTATGTATACATGAATTCAACAGAGTATGTAGCGTGGAGGCCTTACATACTAATCAAAAGAACTGTAGAAGTGCTGATATCACATTGCACCTATACACACACACCCCACCCACACACCCACCCCTCACACACACACACACACACACTGGGGTTATGTCAGCAGTCTTTATGTTGCTCAGACTTACTCTTTGTATTTTTAGGATCATGACCTTCAGCAGAAGATTGACCACGAAATCAAGATGCGGGAGGGGACCGCAAAACTTCTGGCGGCGTCCAAACATCCTGCCCAAATGTTGGAGGCCGCCAAAAATCTCCTGGCCTCCAACACCCGCATAATGACATACATGACAGAACTTCAGCGCCGCAAAACGGCCGAAGTCCTGGGCAAAAATACGTAAGTGCGCTCAAATCAATTAGCTATTGTGTTACTTAGATAGAAAAGGGAAATCTAGGGTGTAAGTTTGCCTCCATATCATATTAATGTCAGAAATCAATTGCTGTTGTACATGGAGGGAAATATTATCCATATCTAGCTCTGACTCATTGAGACAAAGTTGTTGACAAACCATTTGTAACTGCTAGAGATGATTTCTGTCATTTTCAAGCCCCAAGAACTTCCTGGTTATAGACATAGAAACATTTGTAACAATTATAGATTTCCTGATATGAAGAGATTGGGCATGATTCTAAGTGTCTTAAAATTTCTCATGTCAAACTAATTGTTTTTTCAACCTCATTTGTTTTATACATATCATTTTACATAGGGGAGCTTGTCAATTATAATATCAGAAAGTAGGCTTTGTTTCAATCTTTTCTTTTTCCACTTGGTATTGATGTAGAACTTAAGTCTTCATTTTTTTTTTTATTTCTAGGTCAACAATTGGGAACCAGTTGCCTTGTAAGGCTAAAGTCAGTGTGTCTGGTGAGTGGGTAATGTGATGATCCACAAATTGGGGCTTTCTATCAATAAAACATTCACTTGATGAGAAATGACATGTTATAACCCCAAGATTGCATTTTCCTTTATTGATTGAATTCTGGCTCATGATTTCTCCTAACCAATGGAATTAGATGGTGTTTGCTCTTTTTGATAAATTCAATGGGAATTAGGTTGGCATTATCTTTTATAGATTGCCATAACCTCCATCAATGAAGCTAGTAATGATTTTTTGATCAGAGATATAATTTGGAGGGAACATTTCAAAAGTTTTTAAAATTTCGGAATTCATATGTAGTTATCATTTTTTCTCTCTCTCTGTATTTCCAGATATTCGCATCCCATTGATGTGGAAAGACACCGACCATTTCAAAAACAAAGGAGGTAAGGAAGTGTCAATTTTTAAAAGTTTGGTTATTGAACCTGATTGGGGGGAGGGGGAGGCAAATATATGAAGTGTTTTTTGGTAAAATGTTAAATATAAAAAAAATCCAATGTGTTTGGGCATTCCCTTCCTTTGGTCCAGATATTAAATAATGGTAGTAAGTAATTTTGAAAATGTTGCATTCTTGAAGAAATAGTGTATGTAAAATCTCGTCACTTTCAGATTACCGGCGGTACGCAGTTTTCTGCTTGCTGAAGATCGGGACCGATATCTACGAGACGTCCATGTTGAGTAATGTGGACCGCAGTATGACTGATCTGACGTTCGATGATATTATGGTTTTGTAAGTATCCACACACAAATATCAACCTCTCCATGTTAAAGTTTGGACCTTATGTCAATATGTCATATAATAGTTTTATAGATGTTAATCGGTCATCAGTTAATCAATACAATGGAGATTTGCTTTTACCGGTATTGTTTGTGTACTTTTATGTTGAAGTGCCTTTGGCAGTGAAACTATTTATGGTTGCATTGAAATAGGAAACACTTTAAGGTTGAAATGCAAAATCTGTATTTAGCTGTTATTACGTATAAAAAGAAGTGCTGAGTGACGTCAGATAATGTATCAGATCTGTTGGTGACTTGGTGTTTGATTTGAACATTGCTATAATTAGCACACATACAACATTTACACATCTCCTTTTTAGTCTATATTTCATGATTTATTTATACGTTGTGTATCTTATTTAAACTTTAAACGTAACCTGAGCAAATTTGATATTCATTTTGAAAATTATCAATCAATTTTTCCTGTAGCGTCCTTTTTAACAAATCGTGCATGCCTCGTGAATTCTAATGATGAATATTTTTTCTGTGGATTGACTGTAAAAGAAACTGAAATGGGAGAAAAAGGAAGTTTTTAAAAGACAATCATCCAATATCAAATGACCATTATCCTAACTGGTTCTTTCCACGCCCGTCAGTAATGATATGCAATTTGAGTTCATTGTGTTAATTTTTCTTTTCAGCAATAATGTCCCGCATGATTTCACATGTCGATTTGAGGTGTATTGTCACAAACTGCACGAGGATCTCACTATCGCCAGCACACCCAAGAAGCTGCGTAAGAAGATCAACGATTTGTCAGGGTCCGTCGGCCGCAGTGTCGGGAAACGTCTGTCAGGGCTGGTACGTGATCAGAGGTTTTCACACACGCGAGGGAAACCTTTTATTAAAGACAGTTCTTGCCTGAAGATGCTTATTAAAGTTTCTAGACTGTAAATATATGATACTAAAGAAAAAAAAATTAAATGATGTCATTGAGAGATCAAAGCACTTCAAGACAGTGTTAAATTTCACATTCTAATGATAGTTCAATTTACATTATGCCTTTACCTTGTCTAACCACGCATCTAACAGTAAATGCAGTACACATACAAATAAGATATACCCACAAAAACAGCATGCTGAAGTATGTTTTTACCTGCGTCGCCAACGGCGGAACAAAACGGTCGGAACAGGTCCAGAGCTCGGGTTCACTCTTGTCTGTCCGTTCCGTCCCAAAAAAGCTTTGTCATCGCCGCAAACTCCTCGGAGAACTGCCCAACCAAATTCAAACCGAAACTTGGTATAAAGCAAAGAACATCTTATGTAGTTGGTTGGCATATTTACAGGAAATATTGATCCTCTAAATTTTACGGGAAGTAATGCCACCCTTCAAACTTTTAGCAAAATTTGCGCCACCAAATTCCTTCATATTAAATGACCTTACCCTTTGCAGAACTAACAATATTGTACTGGGAAGGCCGTTCTAATTTTCGTCAGAACTTTGTGGCCCGAATCCTTCTTGTTGTATATAT
>CAJDSM010001933.1:0-33004 GCA_903981925.1 Ostrea lurida
CGACTGACGTGATGAGGAAAACATATAGACAGAGGAATGGTATCCAATGAACATTCTAGAAAACAGTTTGACGACCTTGACTTTGCAGATGACCTTGACCCTACTCTCGCAAACAATCACCAGCAGATGCAGAGCAAACTTTAAGTATCGCCTTCCTAATGCCTCCCCAAGTCGGCCTCCACATCCATCCCAATCAAGACTAAAGTTATAAAAAGATCAACGCCTCCAGCACAGAGACAATAAACCTGGATAACAACAACCTGAAAGAGGTCGAAACACTCACCTAGCTTAGGAGTGTAATCAACCAACAGGGAGAAAACAGATGAAAAATATTAAGACCCGCGATGAAAGGCAAGAACTCTTTCTTGGTCCTTAAAAATATCTGTGCGATCCAACCTCATCACCACACACACACCAATATCCACCTCTTCAATTCGTAAAATCTGTCCTGTTGTATGGGGCAGAAACATGGCGTTCTACAAAGACCACCACATCAGAAAAGTTCAAACCTTCATAAATGGCTGCCTAAAAAAGAATCCTGAAATCACTGGCCAAACACCATCAGCAAACACAGATCTCTCGGGGAAAAACAAACCAAGTGTCCGTAGAAAAAGAAATCAGAAGACGAAGATGGCGGTGGATAGGATACATCCTGAGGAAGTCACAATCCAAATATCACCCGCCAGGCCCTAAGCCTGGAATCCGCGGGGAAGAGAAAAAGAGGGAGACCAAGGAACACCTGGGGAGGCGGGCTGGGGGAGAGCTGTGGAAAGCTGGAAAGGATCGCCCAGGATCGAGGGACGATGGCGGCAGTGGTCGATGGTCTTTTGTGTCCCACAGGGGCCTTAAGCCTAAGTAAGTAAGCAAGAGACGTCACCTTGCCGTAAAGGGCTACAATTTAGACCTATGCTTAGCACTTACGGCATTTAGCGGAGAGGGTTCTATTGCGTGCCCACACTGCTGCGACATGGGCACCTCCATTTTTAAGGTTATATCCCGAAAAGACCCGTGATTAACACATTCTAATATTGCCGAACTCTTGGCGAAGGAGCCAATCAAACTCACGACCTTCCGATCACGAGGCGAGAGCTCTAGCACTGATCCACTGCGACCTATCCCATATTGGCTGTAATCTCTACATCAGCCTTGAGGGCTTCTGCTGGGATTTCCGTTTGAGCAGCTGCCTTGTAATTCTTCAACCTCTTAATGGCACGATTCTTGTTTGTAATGTCACACTTTATCTCTAGATCTATCTGAGCCTTCTGCAATGTTTGAAGGGTTTATTGAGAAGCTCCTGCAAAATGTTATGTCCATTTTTCCAGTTGGTTTTCGGTATCTGTGATGTCTGACTTGTTGTCTTTGACTGGTCGTTCTCGTTTGATATACTTTCCAGCGAAGTTTTTGGTCGTAGCATAGAACTCTTTCATGTTCCCATTGGAGGCTGTTTGTTCTGTTTCCTTTGTAAGGCTCTGAATTTCGTTTTCTTACTTCTTCACGCTCCTCACTTCCTTGTGCGGCCTTTAGTGTACTCTGCTTGAGCAGCCGTTTTTGCTTCTCTTTGTCCGACAAAGAGTTTGAAAACTTTCTTTCTTAAACTTCTTCGTTAACAGAGATCCATATCATTGTGTTGGTGTTTTCTTTGGCCCAGAGCACTTCCTTGCATATTTCTCTAACGGCATTCTTTTGTTCCAGCAAAGTTCGTGGGCATCCGGTGTCTACAAGTAATCAGCTCTTTCAGTATTTGGAATCTGTTTTCAAGCATCAATTATTAACTTAACTTTATGACAAACGGGACGATTTCAGTTTCTTCATCGCCATTTGGTACCAACATTTCCATTATCAATTGTATCCGTTGTTTCCAACTGATTCGTTACAGCAAGAGCTTGTTCTGTATATGATCAGTTTTTGAATGGAGAAATTGCTTACTTACAAACAAGTTTTTTTTTGTTAAGAATTTCAACAGTCACGTTTAAAGTCAGCATTTCGCAAATTCTACGGTCGTTATTATATATACTACATGTATTTAGTTTGCCAGTACAACCGGACACTGGTCAAATGCTGTTGACGTATTTCATAGCAATTGTTAAGTCGCTTTTTATACACTGATTTGTGACTAAGGATTACTGCTTGTCAACTGATCAAGACAATGGGCTCGTGTGGGTGTGACCGGTCGTTAGGGGATGCTTCCTCTTCCAAGGCACCTGATCCCACTTCTATGTATCCAGGGTCTGTTTTTGCCCATCCTCTTATTTTGTCTTACGAGATTGATACTGTTTCGTTAACTTCGTCCTTTTCACCTGAAAATGGGTGGCACAATAATCAGTATATGAGTTTCTAAATTTAAGTACATGACTCCTTGCCGATCTAAATGAACTAGGTAGATAATCTTGTAAGCTAGTTATCGGTGATTATAACATTCCGATCCTATAATGATAATACAAAGATGCTTACCTACATTATACTGGTTTTATTTAAAGCGTGTTGATTTTGTACTATATCGTTTAAATTTGGAAATAGGAGATAGGCGATTTTTCAGCATCTAGGTCAATGCCAGGCGATTTTTCAGCCAAGTTATTAAGTCAATATCCAAGTAAACTGTAAAGTGGCGTCGGTGCCTAAGTGTTAGGTCGTCTGACTCTCGACCGAGAGGTCTTGCATGAGTTCGAATCCTGGCCGTGGCTAGGTCGACGTTGTGTCCTTGGGAAAGGCACTCGAATTTCCTCACGTCCGACCAAGTGTAAAAGGGAGTAACGCTGAGGCTATGAGACAGTGAAACATATCTTGTCAGTATGTTAGTGTTCTAGCGCCTTAACGGGCAGCTTGCACTGAGAAGGCTCTGGATTGTTAAAGGTCTGCCTGGGGTAATAATGTATTGTAAGCGCTTTGGGTACTTAGGTAGATAAAGCCTATAATAAAAACCAATCATTATAAACTTCTTGGTACTAATATTCTAGAAATAAATGTCTTTCTCACTAGGGACATATATAAAAGCAATTTTGGGCGAGTTGACCAATGTGCATAAGGCTTATAGATACGAGATGAATGGCGGGAGTCCTTGAATAAGGTACCTACTTTGTGTTGTCAACTCTTCTCGTACCATTAACTGGGCATTCCTCAAACTTTGTACGGCTGGTATGGACACACTGAAGATGTGCATGTGCTTCCGATATTTTTCGAAATATTCACATATAGCTGAACAAGGTTATTTTTAAAGCATACTTGAAATAGACGGTACCTACTTTGTAATCAACTCCTCACACGCCTTTAACTTGACATTCCTCAAACTTTGTACAGTTGCTATGGACACATTGAAGATGTGCATGCGTCTTTTAGAAAGTGATCCGACATTTTTTTTAAAAAAGCTTACATATTGAACTTTGTCATCGTTAAAAATCCTTTGAATAGCCGGTACCTATTTTGTTATCAACTCCTCTCACAATTTCTCAATTTTTGTACTAGTGTTATTGACACATTGAAAATGTGCATATGCCTCTTTGAAATTGATCAGACATTTTTCGAAAAATTTACATGTACATGTCGTTGAACTTTGTCATTTGTACGCAAGCTTTGAATAGATGGTGCTTATTTTGTGTCATCAACTCCTTTCACATCTTTAACTGAACATTTTTCAAACTCAGTACAGTTGTCATGGAAGATGTGCATGTCTTTTTGAAGGTGATCCGACATTTTTCGTAAAATTTACATGAAGTTGAACTTTACCATCCTCTGAGCATGTCTTGAATAGACCATACCTATTTATTTTTTTTAATCGACTCCTCGTACAGTATAATTTGGCATCCTTCAGACCTCATACAGTCCGCCGTTATGGAACCATTGTTCAAAGAATTGGAACCCGGGTTAGAATAGGTCCTCGACATCCGCTTGCGTGTCGTAAGAGGCGGTCGTTCGGATGAGACCGGAAAAACCGAGGCCCCGTGTCACAGCAGGCGTGGCACGATAAAGATCCCTCCCTGCTCAAAGGCCCTGAGTGCTGAGCATAAGCCTAAATTTTGCAGCCCTTCACCGGTAATGGTGACGTCTCCATATGAGTGAAATATTCTTGTTAGGGCGTAAAACAATAAATAATCAATCAATCAAAGAATTGGAAGTGATCGGACAATGTTCCAAAAATGTACATGTAGTTTAACTTTGTAATGTTTACCTCCACCAAGGTTATAAAATCGGAGGCGTTTATTTATTTATTCATTGCCTCCGCCGAGGTTATAAAATTTGGAGCCGTTTATTTACCTATTTGTGGATTTACTTGTCCATTACTGACACCTTCATACAAAAACTAATGGTCAGATAGCTTTGAAAATTGGAACACATACTCGTATATGTCTATTCTTGGTCTATGGAAGTCGATCCTGTAAAGTTTTGGTGGCCATCAGGATGCAGTAGAATTAGTTGTCATGAATACATTGAAGATATATTTTCTACCACAATTTATTTTATTCAGATCCAGGCACTGCTGACTTTATGATAGAGAGCATGTTTTAATGCAACCTGGCCATTTCTGACTGTTTTTTATAATCTACCTTGTGATCTAATGACCCCATTGGTCGCATTGGTAATGGAATAAGCGCAGACCTGTAGCTTTCTGGGAAACTATTGGGAAAGAGCTGTAGACTCATCCCTTACGAAAATATTGGTACGAGACAGCGCAAAACAATCTGTGCAGTCGAGGCCTTACATCTCTGTATTCTTNTTTACAGCGCAAAACAATCTGCAGTCGAGGCCTTACATCTCTGTATTCTTGCTTCCCCGTATCAAAAATTCGTCAAGACAGAAATGGCCGGGTTGCTGTAAATATGTTGATTTCTATTTTGTTGAATGAAGTACATGAATAAAATTCACCAAACTTTCTATTGGCCTTATAGGATGCTCATAAAAAAGGTGGGTCATTACCAGTATTCGAAAATGTGTACTAGTATGAATAATAATGCTGAAAATATTCGGTAAACAGGAAGTAGGTGTCGGAGAGGTCTGAAATCGGATCCCACGATATGGGACCGCCCGCTGATGATGGATATCAAAGGTCATCATCACAGCTGCAATAATTGCTGAGTAAAGTGTTACGAAAATTTGCACTATTAAGAATAACACTGGAAAATATTCTTAAATCAGTAAATACGAAGTAGGTGTCAGACAGGTCTGAAATCGGANGGTAAATACGAAGTCTGAAATCGGATTCCACGATGTGGGACCACCCGCTGATGATAAATGTCATGAGGCTACGATAAGTAATTACTGAGTACAGTGTTACAGAAATTATTTCCCTGCCCGCCCTTCACCATTCTATAAGCTAGTTTTGCACTTGTGCAACCCGGCCAAAAATGTGTCTATTGATAACATATTTTCCCAGTTTAAATGTCCAAACATACCCTCATTACAGTTTGCAGCTCCATACAAACTGAAATCTTGCAGCTTAAAATTATTTCAAACCTTAACGTAGCACTATTAGGTAGCCAGAATAGTTTACGATGTACCGAATTCATAGCTAGTACAGGTTTAAATTCAATACACAAACAGACTGACAAATGTTTTACCTTGGATTTCTCAATGATTGGCAATTGATGTATTTAATCACACAATCATGCAACAAGCTATATCTATAAGAACATAACGACATCGATTTTGAGTTATTCCATGTGCTTCCACATGGTGTAGTAGTAGTCTTCTTTTAATTAGTAAAAGTTGAGAGAATAACCAGAAAGTCCATTTTTATC
Organism: Ostrea lurida; assembly: GCA_903981925.1. Classification (NCBI taxonomy): domain Eukaryota; kingdom Metazoa; phylum Mollusca; class Bivalvia; order Ostreida; family Ostreidae; genus Ostrea; species Ostrea lurida. The sequence goes on from CAJDSM010001933.1 coordinate 5,730, forward strand.
CGACAACTATACATACCAAATACGCTGTTAATCTTACTGTGCAATACATCCACATCTATTTTATACATACAGTACAGCCCACTGTGGACCATTTTAAGAGTGGGCAACTTTAAATATCCTCTGAACACAGTGGGTTGTGTATAGACGTGTATAACACACGTAAATGTCCACTCCAAATGCCCACTGTGATTCCAAGTGGTCGACCCACAGTGGAAAAAGGGCATCCAAAAATCCGCCTGAGCTGTACTGTACATCAATTAATACTAATAGGCCCCATAATGACTCTGATGTGCATTCACATCCTCAAACACTTCAATGGCTGGTATCATTTCTGAATCTATGTTGCAAGGAGAATTTTGGAAAGGGCACTTCAAAATCTCTACAGCTCATATACAAATAAAGCCTACATGACACTCAATTTGAAAGTTGTTTAATGACAACCTGTCACAAAATTATCACAAAGACAATTTCTTAAAATAGCACACAAATCTTAAACAAATACATACACAACAAATGTATTAATTAATTGCTGTTTGATAAGCAGCCTTTGAGAAATAAAAAGTTGATATTCATATATACCTTAAAATATGAATGATCTGACAATAAAAATGTAAATGATTGACTTTAAAATGCCAGTAGAAAGACAATGGTAGCACGATTCCTTCCCTCCATGGGTGTTACTTTTGTATATTCAAACTGTTTAGCTGGCGGTCTCCCCAGTAGGATTCCAGATCGAAAGGCTTGAAATCTGAAATTTTAACAATAATTTATCAAAAAAAATTATTTCATAATATTTTTCTCATCACATTTTAAACCTATCAGGCTATGAGTTTATTTTTCTTGTGGGAGTTTTTAATGTGCATCACTGATCTGATAATCAACTGATTAAGGTGCACCACTGGGGTATATGAACAATACAACTACTAGTATGTATACGTGATTCATACCTATATTTGCATGCTTGAAATCACGTGACTCAGTGTGATGCTGAAAATTACACAATGAGGCCACAGTGACCTACATTCAGATCATGACCCCTAGGGATGAAACGATACATCCCTTCACGATCTGATACGTATTGCTACAATAATATTGTGCCATGATTCATTATTTTCAATACATTTTATAAAAAACGAAAAAAAAAAAAAAAAAAAAAAAAATACTTCGAAGAATTTTTTTAGAAGCAAAATGTTTCCAAGCTGCCAAACAATAAGATGCCTATTGGGTCTGTAGTGTAAACTGGTTAAGATCATTATTGTTTTTACTGTCAGACTTGAGGTTAATAACAGTCTGACTATTACTGGATGCCATTTCATCCCTTATGCATGTAAAAATAGTACAAATTTATCAAGCCTGATTTATTTTACCACACCCAAATTTAAAAACTATCAAATTGAAGATTGAGGTATAAATGATGAATCGAACACTGAATCAAGCTCTTGAGATCTAGACATAACATGGTAAAAATTAAAATATGGTATAACCATAAAATTCCAAAATGAGCAAGTGACCTATTTTTGAATCACAACATAACTCCTCTAAGATGCATCAACTGACCAAGTTTGATAGTCCTACACTTCACACTTGTGAAATATACAACCCAGACATGAAAAAGCTAACAGACAAATGGACGGAAAAGCCTCTACCATAATACATCATGTCAACAGACGAGTGTAAAATAAATAAATGTTCATGTAGTAATCATAATATAATAAATACATGTACATGTATGTCCCCCCGCCTCCCCCCGCCCCGCCGTCTAAACAATAGCTCTTCTGTTATGTGGAAAGTACTTACTTGCAAGTGTAGGGTTATTTGGGTTCTTATCTTTATACATTATAGGTCCTCCTGTACAAAAGCAACATATCAACAAACTTTTGAGAATTTGGTATGTATCACAATGAGTACAAGTATTTCATTTCAAAATCACTGTCTGTAATTAATTTTTCCCCCTCGCAGTTTAGATGCTGTATTCTTGATTGATTGAACAGATATCAATAAACAATGTATACCATACTGAATTATTTGAAAGAAGACACCTATGTTTACTTGATTTATCAATAACTTAAATATTAAACAGGATGGCTATAGTTCATATGATCAGTTACCTTCTCTCTGGTTGCGAGTACATGCTTCCATTTCATTGTTTACTTTTATCCATGCTGCAAACACAAACAGTTTCATAAAATAAATAATAGTCTTGCAATGATAATTTCTTTTGTGTAAAATACATCTTATATCTTGTATCTTCTGCATGTCATGATAACAGTCAAATCAAACAAGCCATTCAAAACTGCTGTGCATAAATGGACACCATGTATCAAACCACAATACAAAAATATAACATTCTTCTGTCTTTGTGTTTACTTTAACATCTCTGCATCAATGAATAAGTATTTGTCTTTTTAAAAAAAAAAAAGGATTATCTCTTATTCTGATTCAAACTTCGACATAGTAATAGTATCAATTCAAAACTTCAGCATGTGAAAATCTATTAGGGCCATACATAAAAATATGTTATTAAGGCATTGAAATATACAATGTAAAATAATGAAATATTTTCCATTTACGCCTTTTTTTCTTGTAACATGCAGTATCTATTGCATACATTATAATATATAACTAAGAATCCGTTGATTTACAGTTGATATTGATATCATTAAATAATTAGTGTATCCATACTTGAACAGTGTAACTCAATCACTATCTTCCCAATTTAAACTCACCATCATACAGAAATCTAATGATTTCCTCATGTTGTGGAGTGACCGCCTCAGCTGAGCCACTACTGTTTGATCGAGGAAATCCCCGCTTCCCATTTACATGGTGTTGATTGTAGTTGAAAGTTGGTTTTGGAGAACTGAAACACAATAAAGTAGAGAATAACTTCAATTCAAAAAACTTTGTAAATATTTTCATCATTATTTACAATGTTGTAGGATAAACTTGTAGACAACTTCAGAGCTTTACAAATAAAAGAAAGGACCTAACCCATGCACCCACACAATTGAGACAACCAAGGTTTTTTTTATTCAAACAACTGTAACACAAACAATATTGCAACTGAACTCATGAAAAACAGTAATATTGTTGCAGTGACTGGGATAAGCACGGTGCGCCCTGCGCCGGTGCCACATTAAACATTGATCAATTGTGCGCCATAGAGGCGCATTATAATGTAATACCTTGTCAAACTATGCGGAGCAGTGCATGCGTCGAATAAATTTATTGCCTATACTTTTCGATCGAGCTTGAACATTCGGGATTACATTAACGCTTATCAGATTTTCTATGGTTTTCGTTTCTTTTCAAAACGTGTATGTGAGTGGGACAATGAAAAGTAATACGACATTTAATAGGGCAATCTTGTAAGAATATTTTCTGCTTCAAATGATGAATCAAAATTATTTTAAGATACTGTAATAAATGCAGGAGTACGAAGAACTCATAGCCTGCAGGTTTTTCGACATGACAAAGGTAAACGTAGTTGGAAATGCTCCCTAAAAAGAAACTTAATGATGTCTTACCCTGAACTATTATCAACACAGGAAGAATCAAAATCAACATATTGATTTTTATTGTAATTCATAACAATCAATCAATATCTTTAATATTTTAAATGTAATTCATAGCAAACATTTTATAATAAACACTGCTGAGTTAAACCTATGGTTTGATATTTTTTCTCGAAAATCATGTTTCTGGCACATACATTTCAAGCTATGGCACACAGATTTTGCAAATGGCACATTGATGTCTTAGGATATGGGTCATTGTCACATTCACTTTAAAAGCTATCCCTATCACAGTATCACTGTTGTTGTATCAATTCAAATTCATTTTCCCCATGTAAAATTGGAGATATTGTAACATGCACTTTAATATCTTTGTAAACGCAGGGAAAAGAGTCAGAGGAATCTCGGATTACCGTGACCCCCCCCCCCTCCCCCCCTTTTCCTTGTTTACATCATACCTGTAGAAACACGTGGTGAATTGTTTACGAGGTCATTTACGCAATGCACTGCACCAAAGTGTCCATTATTTAAAAAAAAGAAATACGATTTAGACCGAGAGGATAACAAAAGGTCTACATCTTCCCTGTATTTCTTTGTTACACACCTCATACTGCTTTCCTCGCTGGACTCTTTCTCGTGGTCCTTCTTTTCAAGGTTATTCAGTGATTTCGTTGGCCCTAAGTCAAAATAAATCATGAAAAAAAAATCTACAAGACCTCTCCTTCAAAATGACACATAATATGGACGTGTAGCTTCTATTAAAGGTGAGATAAAGCCAAAGAAATGTTACCTCTGCGTGTGCTTGCGACGAGTTTGCTTGGACCTCTCTGTAATGCATACATCCTGCATAACGTTTGCTGTATTCTGCGCAAAAAAGGTGCGCACAAGGTCAAACTAGGGCGATTGCGGCGGACGGAGTGAAGACAACGAGAGAGAAAGAAGAGAGAAACATCTGAATTATTTGAGCTTATGATACTATATGCGGTAATGTAGATTGCTGTATAACTATATATGTATGCTAAATAAGAAAACAAAATAATAATTAATTCATGTCTACCGCATTTTTCATCTGGGAAGACAAGGCGCCGCTGGTGTAGTGGTATCATGCAAGATTCCCATTCTTGCGACCCGGGTTCGATTCCCGGGCGGCGCATACATTTTATCTCTTTTTCGGAGGTAGTGTTATCCCAAATTGTGATTCCATCCCCCTATATATTTAAAATTGGTTTAAAAATGCGCATACCCCATTTTGCCTTTTCATGATTATCTCCCCTTTGAAAGGGGAATGGTACTTCATTTCAATGAACTTGAATCCCCTTAATAAATCATCCAATGATGCGTGATGTGTACTAATTTAAGTTGGATTGAAATTAATTGGTCCAGTGGTTTCAAATCCCCACACCCTATTTTTGCCTTTTCATAATTATCTCCCTTTTGCAGGGAGATGGCCCTTCATTTGAGCAAATTTTAATTTCCCTCACCCAAGGATGATTTGTACCAATTAAGTTGGATTGAAATCGGTCCAGCTAGTTTGTTTTGGAGAAGTTGGAAATGTGACAAGTTTACAGACAGACAGATGGTTGATGGTCAGTCTATAACTTAATTGAGCTTTCAGCCCTTGGTGAGCTAATTAGTAGTTGGGCAATTATGAACAACTGCAAGTGGGTAATAACTACAGCATATAGAAGGCCAATTTAATTTAATATACCAGTACATTCAATTGTTGCAGTTGTTCTCTGAGACTCTTTACTACCACTCTACGTAAAGTCCGACCAGACAATTCTGACAACATGCTGCAATATCCATCAGCGGAAAGAAACAAGGAGCCTATGCTAAACGTTTTAAAGGACCACTTGGCGGCCGATAAAAAGGGACAGGCCCTGGAATTTGCCTCTGGTTCAGGGACACATGTTGCTCTATTTGCCAAAAATTTTCCTTTGATCACATGGCAGCCCAGTGACATTGATGAGAAATGTTTAGAAAGGTAAATAATTATAATGATCGAGCTATAAAGGAACTGTTGTTATTGTAAAATTATCAAGCTTTGTGTGGACTCTGTGCATTGAGGCAAATTGGCCCTTACATTTTTTAGCAATTTTATTATTTTCCAGTTGCTAAAGGAATTAACATTTCAAGAAGTATTGAAAAACTTTAATTATATTCCATAATATTTGTTCAAAACTTAATATTAGGCCCCAGTTTTTCATTGACTTTTGAAATTAGATCAAGGATGAAGTCATATGTAAATCACAGGTACTCTCGCTTAACAGGTGTACAAATCAAACCCCATCAGATATGATTGCATAAGCTAGTAATCAATTCACAAAAGATTTTAATATGCCATATTATGACTCTGAACTTTGACCCTTCCAAATTATGTTATGGGGCTGCATGTCCATGCACATGTCTATCCATCCAATTAAGGTAATGTTTACCAGGTTTTTCCTCTTATCAGATACACACAGACTAGCTTGAAATTTGATCGCAATAGTGTAGACTAGCTGAGATTGCATGACCCACTTTCAGGCAAAAAGTTTTCTTCATGGAGTTTTATAAATTTGTTACAGATATTGCCCTGAAATTTATAGTCACAAACATAAATTTATAGTCACAAACATAGACATAATTATATATGTCTCTGTCACAAATAAGCTTCCTCTCAGATGAATATAGGTTCAGATTGCGTTCAGCGGGATTGGTGAACTGTGACCTGCTAAGGAAAAGTAGGTCAAACAGTTTTCCAGATTTTTTTTTTCTTTATGAATTGATACAGGAAAATTACAGATTGTGTTTGCATTTCAGTTTGATCTACTATTAATTGGGATAAAAAGTAGGTCAAATAGATTCTTGCACTTTTTCTCAATTAACTTTCTCATATTTGGATGCAGATACTGCATGCACTAAGATTTCATCACAACCTTCATTTCCACAGAAATTTATTTGTGGTTCACATTTAATTCAGGTTAATTAGTGTACTATGATATACTTTAGGGGTAAAAGTAGGTCAAATAATTTGCCGGACTTATTCTCTTCATTGAAATTAACAGATCCTGTGAAAACAGGTCCCGTGGGGATCCGGGCTAGAATAGGTCTTTAGTATCACTTGCTTGTCGTAAGAGGCGACTAAATGGGGCGGTCCTTCGGGTGAGACCGGAAAAACTGAGGCCCAGTGTCACAGCAGGTGTGGCATGATAAAGATCCCTCCCTGCTCAAAGGCCATGAGCGCTGAGCAAAGGCCTAAATTTTGCAGCCCTTCACCAGCAGTGGTGACATCTCCATATGAGTGAAAAATTCTTCAGTGGGTGTATGATAATATACAATCAACCATGGATACAGATATCTCTCTCAGAGAAATATATAATTGCAGTTCATTTGCAATCTAATTAAAATTAGATCCTTTGATGCGCTCACGTATATCGCTACACAATGATCTAATTTTAACTAGAAACAAGATGTGTTTGTGGTTGATACACGGAATCGCCCCCGTATTCCACATGCAGTGGAAGGGGCTTGTCCAGAAGATCATGCATGTGAAATATGAAAGGTCTATCTTTTACCATTCAAAAAGTTATGAACAATGTTAAAGTTTTTAAAATGTAGGTCAAAGTTCAAGATCAAGGTCAAACATTTTGATACTAGATAAAAGGGTTTGTCATGAGGAATACTCATGTAAAATATGAAAGCCCTATCTTATGCCATTCAAAAGTAATGGTCAATGTTTAAAAGTTTTTTGAAAAGCAGTGCAAAGTTCAAGATCAAGATCAGGAGGTCAAAAATTTTGTACCCACGGAAAGAATTTTTATCATAAAGAATATACAAGTGAAATATTCAAAACCCCTTCTCTCCTTACCATTCAAAAGTTATAGCTAAGGTTAAAGTTTTTGAAAAGAGGTCAAACTTCAAGGTCAGGAGGTCAAATATTTTGGTACCCATGGAAAGGGTCTTGTCATAAGAAACATACATGTGAAATATCAAAGCCCTTAGTACTTACCAATTCAAAAGTTACAACGAAGGTTAAAGTTTTTGAAAAGTAGGTCAAACTTGAAGGTCAAGTCCAGGAGGCAAAAATTATCGGTACCCACGGAAAGATCTTGTCATAAAGAAACATATATGTGAAATATCAAACCCCTAGTACTTACCATTCAAAAGTTATAGCTAGGTTTAAAAGTTTTTGTGAAAAAGTAGTCAAATCAAGTCAGGAGGTCCAAAAATTTTGGTACCCACGGAAAGAGTCTTGTCATAAGGACATACATATGAAATTTCAAAGCCCTAGTGCTTACCATTCAAAACTTATAGCCAAGGTTAAAGTTTCAGACAGAATGACAGACAGGACAAAAACAATATGCCCCTATGCCCCCCCCCCCCCCCATCCGCCCCCCCCCCCGATTCTATCGGGATCAGGGTGGGGCATAAACAAATGTGTGTGCAACATACACGAGGCGCCCGCTGGTTGACGCCCATTAAATATGTTCCATCTAATCTCAAACAAAATATTTAGGCATTAATCAATATTGACTCTGATTCTTTGACCCTTGACAATATTTGTAGAAGTTTAGTGATCCCCTGATGATGCGACCTTGCTAATATCCCATTCGCAAGATAATTCTTTTAAGGATCTTGACTTTGATCAATGACCTTAAAAATCATTGGTTTCATACTTTCTCCATGGGGAACATTGTGGGAAGGTTTGATGATCCTCTGATGAATAGTACCCTTGCTTCTATCTTGTTCACAGAGTTCCATACACAAACACAGACACACAAACACACACACAGTCGCATGGACTCGCAGCAGTGCTGCTATATTCTCTTCCACAACCAGTTGCAAGGGGATAAGAATTCTAACACTGGCCACATTTGTGAGTTTACTTCCCTTTTTTTTTTATGAATAAAGTGTCCATAACTTGAAAACGGAAAATCGGAAATTTTGTCCAAATCGAAAGAGAGTTTTGCCTCTATCTGATTAGTGAAAGTGTTTTACAGTTATTGTGGTGAAAACTGAAAAAAACTTTTTCAAGAAAAAAGGTTCCATATATCTGAAACGTGAAATTGGAAATTTTCCAAATCGAAAAGGGAGCTTGACCTCAATGGATATTTACACTGTCCTAAAGTTTCATATTAATTGGTGCAAGCCCTTTTGAGTTATATGCCGCGAAAACTATTTCGAACGGACGGACATTTGTCATGAAAAAAGTTTCTATATTTCTGAAACGCAAAATCAGGAAATTTCCAAATTGAAAGGGGCTGACACCTGAATGGATATTTATACTGTCCTAAAGTTTCATATGAATTTGGTGCAAGCCCTTTTGAGTTATTGCGCAAAAACTGACTTTTTCATGAAAAAGTTCCATATTTCTGAAATGTAAAATCCAAAATTTTCCAAAATCGAAAGGGAGCTGACCTCAATGGATACATATGTAGGACTCCAAAGTGCGATGGTACTCCAAAGTGTGATGGTCACCCCAAAGTGCGATGGTCTGCGCCAAACCCCGATGGTCTGACACGCCAAAGTGCGATGGTCCTTAATCATGCGCCAAAGCTTGAAAAAGCCGAAAAAAGTACATCAGAGAGTACATGGGAGTCTGAGTTCTTCTCATAAATTTTCGGATATCCCTTTTCTTCAGTTTATCCTTGAAAAATATTCGTCAGGGCAAGCTGACGTTAGATTTCTTCGCGATTGACGTCATATATAAGGTGACGTCACAAACGTTACCAACACCATCGGACTTTGGCGTGCAAGACCATCGCATTTTGGAGTAACGTGCAGACCATCGCACTTTGGCGGTCCGTAAGCTTAACAAACCATCGCACTTTGGGGCAGACCATCGCACTTTGGGGCGACCATCGCACTTTGGAGTCTTACACATATATTCACACTGTCCTAAAGTTTTATATGAATTGGTGCAAGCCCTTTTGAGTTATTGTGCGAAAACTGTTTGATTTTTTCATGAAAAGTTCCATATTTTCTGAAATGCAAAATCCGAAATTTTTCCAAAATCAAAAGGGAGCTGACCTCATATGGATACAATATTCGTCCTAAAGTTTCATATGAATTGTGCAAGCCCTTCTGAGTTATCACGCAAACTGTTTCGGACGAAAAAGCTGATTAATATAGGGTTCCCGCCGATACTCAGCGGGGCCCTAATTAGATCGAGTTCATTTGTCAACTAGATTGGTGCACCATGACCTATTTTATGGCTAGAAGTCAAGTAGTTTTCACTTTTACAAACTTTAAGAGGTCACATTTACATTTGATGTCTTATAAATTTTATGAAATATCTTTTAAGTTATTAGATATTTCCTAAAGTTGTGAGATATATTATTTATAAGGTACCTTATAAAAGATATCATTTGAGATATCTTATATAAGATATCTCATAAGCTTTATAAGATATCTCATATATTCTATAAGAAACTTTATGAGATATCTTCCAAAATATGATATATATATTATAAAGTTTGTGAGATATAAAACATATGAATACAAAACTTGAATGAGCTGTAATTGTTACTATTTCAGTATTTCTGCATATAAAAGTCATTTTGGACTACAAAATGTAAATGAACCTATTTCCATTGATATCGCAACTCCTGTTCAATCATGGAATGAAGGACAATTCCAGAAGGATTCAATGGATGCAGTGGTGAACATGAACATGATTCACATATCGCCCTGGGATACTGCAGTAGTAAGCTATTTCTGTACAAATGTACCCGTCACTGCTGCCTGTAATATTGTCAAGTGCTTTTGCAGTGCAGTAGAGAACTTGAGAAGTAAATGTATCAAATTTAAACAATTTCATTAAAGAAATAAAAATTACTTCATTCTTTATGCACAATCATTTATTAGATGTTCATTTAAAATTGTTTTCAGGGCTTATTTAAAAGTTGTGGAACCCTGTTGAAATCTGGTGGATTGCTTTTCTTGTATGGGGTAAGTCTAAATATTAATGCACTATCGAAATTTATACAATACTGTCTTATTTAGTTGCATGTGCATTTATAATATTCAATGGCTTTTTTTTTTTTTTTTTTAGCCTTTTGCAGTCCATGGTCAACTGACTCCAGAAAGCAACGTTTCATTTGATGCATCCCTCAAGCAAAGGTATACATCACTAACTTACTCTACTGTCTAAGTCAAGTACCGCTAAATGTACTTTTTTATATTAAATTTTCATCACAGGGACAGCAGTTGGGGAATCAGAGATGTTGATGATGTGGAAAAACTCGCGCACCAAAACGGAATGTCTTTAATAAAAACAGTAAGTTGTTAAATGTCCTGCGACCTGTGGTATAGCAACTTCTTTCCTCGTCTAAATACATGTCATTTGTTTATTGTAGGTCAGTATGCCAGCAAATAATAAAACTTTGATCTTCAAGAAATCCTAGAGAATATCATACAGCCTCAAAGCACACTCAACAACAAAAGCTGGTCTTATTTCTTGAGAGATTTATTAGAATCAAATGTAACTCATCACTATATTCCCGAATCATTTTAACTTTTTCTGTTCACCATCTGTTTTTTAACTGTCTTAAATCAACTGGAAATAAAATATCTTTCAACTTTAAAATTGTCATTTTGTGTACAACAATTAACATTAAGCATGAACAATTTCCATTGCTACAACATACAATTTTAAAATATCCATAAATGCCTCTTAAATCACGGTGGTTATTGTTTAATATATCATTATTCCATATATACACTGAAGAGTTATAGCTATATAGTTTGTTCATTAATCAAATGAAATAAGTTCCCCCTCCAGCTGGGTGGGGGCGGGGGGAGGTTGCTGGGGGGCTTGTTGGGGAGGAGGGCCTCCCTGTTGGTATTGCTGATTCTGATGTGGAGGCCCGGCCATGTATTGTTGCTGACCAGATGGAGCTGAATACATGCCTTGCTGATTCTGTGGGGGAAGAGTGTTGGCCATACCTATTTAAAGAAGTGAAATATATCAAATAATGCAGAGAAAATGAAACTTTTGCCTACAAACACTAGGAAATCCATTTTGTTAAGTTATGAATATGCATAATCTACGTACTCTGCATGTTGAATGCCTTGTAATCCATATTGGGCGGTGGCATGTATCCCTGATTCATGGGAGGTGACATGCTGTATTGCATCTGAGGTTGGTAGTTGTTTTGGCCTGCCTCTGTTTGATATGTCCCAGGCAGATTGACAGGTTGCGTGGAGCCCGGGGGGTAGGGTCCCCCGGCCTGTGAACTAGGAGCAGCGTACATCTGTGGTAGTCCTGTCCCCATGGGGCCTTGATTCATCATGGGCTGTTGATCCAGGCCTCCCCCTGAGGGCCCCATGTTTCCCCCTGAGGGGCCCATGTTTCCTGATCAGTCTCGTAAGTCCCCCCCGGAGGGGCCCATGTTTCCTCCCGAGGGGCCCATGCTTCCCCCTGAAGGCCCCATTCCCATATTCATTCCTCCCTGCATTTGAGGCATCCCCTGGCCTGATCCCATGTTCATATTACCAGGACCTACCCCCATTGGGGGAGGATACATATTCTGATGCATTTGATGAACTGGAGATCCATCCACAGAATTGATTGGGCTGAAAGTCTGACCTTGCATGCCCTGCATAGGTGGCATTTGCCCATAAGCCTAGAAAATGAAATTATTTAAAAATTCAAATATATGAAGGATTGATTATACAGCAATGCATGCAACAGGTGTGTCAATAATCAGAAGATTGCAAGTAATGACTCACATTAGGGGGATATCCATACGCCTGCATCTGCCTTATCTGTGTCAAATGTTTCTGTTGTTCAAGTCTCATCTGCATCTCTCTCTCCTGGTCCTGTAATCTCTGCAATGCCAGCTGTCTCTGCATTTCTAAGTATTCCTAAAAGTACACATTTATAATCTTCAACTCAGTTAAACTTTCAAAGAAACTTGCTACAACAGCTCCTATAATTCTTAAAGATCTTACCACATCAAAGAAGGGTTGTCAGAAGACAAAGTAGCTCACCAAGAAGCTCGACGCTATTTACCCTATCTCCATTGATTTAAAAGATATTGCCATTGTTAAAGTTGATGAAAAGTTGGTACAAAATAAAAGACCTAGTCATGAGGCATCTATATATGATATATTGAAGCCTTATCCCCCAAAAGATAAAGCCAAGGTTAAAGTTTAGCGTGATAATGACACAGGGGTCATGACGAAAGCTTTCCTGGTGAGCTAAATGTAAAGGCAAAGATAACGAACAGTGATCAGTCTCGTAAGTCCCAAATAGAATACAAAAACAAGAGTTGGGGAAAACATGGACCCCTGGACACACCAGAGGTGGGATCAGGTGCCTAGGAGGAGTAAGCATCTCCTGTTGACCGGTCACACCCGCCGTGAGCCCATGAAACAGAGCAATCCGTAGTCCAATCAGTTTGTGTAAAACGGCTTAACAATGGCTATGAAACACATCAGCCAGCATTTGACTCAATGGTAGGTCATACTGGTAAACTAAATTGTTATAACGACCATAGACCATAAATATATCTTATTTTTTCAGTAATAGATTTACATGTTTCTTCTGCCTCATGATCTCCAGCTTTTGAGCCATTTGGATCTGTCTCTGTCTTTCTAGCTCCTCCTGCTCTCGGCGTTTCTTTTCCCGATAATCTTCACGTAGAGCGTCCAGGGCTTCCCTGGCATCACGCAGCTGTGCAAGTTTGTCTTGAAGGGATTCGTAGTGCCCTGTAAAATATAAAATTCAACATGAAGTCAAACTGTTCTTAATAATTAAATGTATAATAAACACACAGTTTCATTTGTATATTTTCCACCCATTTTTTTTTGTATAACGAATTAAAGAAAAAGTGAGCAAGCTCACATACCCCATGCTCCAACATTGTTTGAGAATTCTGCACATTATGAAAGGTAGTTTTGGGCAATCAGGTAGAAAATCATAATTGAATATTGGATATTGGATACACATAATTTATTGACTATTGATTATACTAGGAATTTTTTTTCTAAAATAAGTAGGAGATTCCTCCTTAAAAAAATATGCGCATCTACATGGTATGTCTTTGTTAATTACTAAGTTTCACGAAACTCTGTTGAACAGGTTTAGAGGAGTAGTGCTGACAAATTGTTTCAGTAATATATTTGTCTAAGTTCAAAAGGGGCATAACTACCAGAAAATAAAATTAATTAATCAGGATTTCCTGTGTATATGTGCATCTGCACGGTATGTTCTTCATAACTACAAAGTTTCATGATAATCTGTCGAGTGGTTGCGCTGACAAACTGTTTCAGTAGCATATTTTATTTTGGCCAAATTTCTAAGTTCAAAAGGGACATGGTTCCCAGAAAAAAATTTGAATTAGAATTTCCTGTGTACATATGCATCTACATGGTATGTTCTTCATAACTATAAAGTTTCACGATAATCTGTTGAGCGGTTTCATCAGAGCTGTGCTGACCAAAAAAAAAAAAAATTGGACTGGTCAAAAACATTATAGCCTCCGCAACTCGTTGTGTGGGGTATAATAAGAAATGGCCATTGTATAGAACCCATGCTATTAAAACTGGAGGTTTTGAAGTGGATTAAGCATGTACCTCTCATATCCTCTTGTTCCTGTGTGTATTTCATCAGCTGGGGGTGCATGTTGGAGATAACATTGAACAGTGACTGAACAGAGGAGTCATTAGCAATGCTTCGGCCTCGCTGGGAATTACTCTTCATTCTGTTGACAAAGATCTCCAAGCTGCTCTGTAGAGCTCGCAAAAACTGCTCTTGATCTCCCTCATCAGCTCCATTCTGATAAGCCTGCCAAATTATCAACAAATCACAAAATCAGGCAGTCCAACTTACATTGACATGTAAATGTAACATTTGAAAAAATAAGACATTTTCATGACGGTTAAAATAATTTCTTTCATATCTAAATTTTGTGTCTAAATGTGTCAACACTTGCACATTGCTTCAATTCAAAATGATGTAAATTATACTGATTTGATAAATGGGGGATGGGTTGTGTGTGAGGAGATATACCAGTAAGATGAATTTTACCTCCATAACGATCCCTCCTCCAGCTTGTTTGGGTTCTGTATTGGCAACAGGAGCAGATGGGGTGGTGGTGGTACTTGTTGTTACTGTTTGTTTATTGTCACTTGACTTTCTCTGCCAGAAATTTCTGTCAAGGTAGCGAGCTAACTCGGGATCCATGTCTGTTGTGTCAATTACTGGAGCAGAAACCTAAACCAGAATTTAAGAACAAGCTTAAAGTTTTGAACAATTGACAGAGAGGGCAAGAATTTTGGGGGCACTATAAAAATTAATCACGCTTTAATAGACATATAGGGAGAAGAAAGTACAATATCTGATTTTAGACAGGCAGTCTACCTTTTACTAAGTGTTTCAGAAATTCTCTCCACTGTTTAGGACAGTTGTAATATTTTTAACAAAGTGTGACGAACTATATATGTACTGTATAGTTCTCCCGTTCCTGACTGCAGTGTTGCAGGAATAATGGTGAGAAGTGTATTATGCATAATAAATATATATTTGATTAACTAAAACTGCACAGATATATAGATAAGATATTGGCTGGAAGACGTACTACTGTAGGTTGAGTGACTGGAGCGGATGCTGTTGCATTAGTGGTTCCTCCGTACATCCCATAGTTCTTCTTCAGTCTCTCTCTCTGGTTAAACAAACACACAAAACACATGAGAATATGTTACCGTCATTGCTCTTAAGTGGAACTCCAGGATGTTACTAAATTATCTGGTTTCCTTTATAGTACCAAATAAATGCATTACATGGGTATGAAAGCAGTATACACCAACAGCTATTTTCGCCTAATCAGCATTATATATAAACCTTGTGACCGCACTTTGTTTTCGGGAGTATAGGCTTTAAAGGAGAGTTGAAAAGTCATTTGCATGTGACAGTGCTATTATCAAGAAATGAAATAAGATATCAAAAGTTTGCATTAATGACACAACGTCATTTGGAAAATGTAGATAATCATTTGTAGCATACAAATAAGTTTGGGAGCAGCACTCACTACAAACTAAATAAACTTCAGTGTTGACTAAACTTTAATCAACATCCCATTATTCATTTCTCAGGTATGGGATGATTGGGATCACAATTTCACAGTAGTTAGTTGTTTGCTCAAGTGAAATTAAATCAATCTATTTGAATCAGGGTTGGGCGGTAAATTCCACCCCCGGTATTTACCACTGGCATTTACCGGTATTTACCGGACTGGCAAATAAGCCTCAAGTGGCAAATACTGGTCAATTGAACTTTTTAAGTAAATTTATAGCCTCAACAATTCAGAATGTGAAATTGGGGCAAATCATAAATAATTCTTTATCATTTTATTAAAATTGAATAAATCGAATTATTCACAGGAGTTTAAATCCTAGTTGAACATTTTTAACAGTTAATTCTTTAATTTTTACCTCATATACAAAATTAAGATTAAAAAAAATATGTAAACAATTTCTTAATACAGATAAAACAATAACATACATCACTGGTATAATTACACCTGTAGATGCACTTGGTCTAGTTAAGAAGACCATATGGTATAAATTGTTAAAACAACAAGTTTCAAGAAACTGTCAATTCAAGGTGGGTTAGACAGATATAAACAGGGATGAAAGCAATAAAATATCACAAATAATTTCCTATTATACCCCAAATAGGAAATTGACTGGGAACAAGAGGGGTATCAAGTATGACATGAGGTATATGGTATGGTTTCAACCCTCCAAACATTTACAGCTGTAAGACAAATTTTGGTCATAATCACTGCTATTCCGACTTACACATTACCAATATCGCCATAGTTATTCAGCATGAAATCCAACCATTTCTTCAGTGTTATCAACAAAACGACAAGACCACTACAACATGCCTTGACAGCCAAACAGTTGTAAGTGCTAAGGCTCCCAAACTGTGTGCACATAGAGAGAAAGTGTCCAGCCAACAATCACAAAACACCCTCCAAAATAATTGTGTAAAAAAGTAAAAAAATTAAGGCTTACAACTCTATTCAGTTAAATAAATAGGAATAACTTCAATCTTGAGAATTAAATCCATTGACCAGCATAGTTAAAACTAACCGAAGAAACAAGTTAAATACAAATTCCAGTGTGGTCGATCAATTGACCAGTATTTGCCGGCATTTACTGGTATTTACCGGTAAATACCGGTATTTGCCAGTGCATGGAAAAATAGGATACATGCCGGCATTTTGCCAACCCTGATTTGAATTCAGCATTTTGTAACCTTAGAAACATAAGTATACATTACAACAATGAGAGTAACTTGTACACACCTCTTTCTCCTTAGCTTCGTTTTCACTCTGAGACAGGGCTAAGGCCAGCTGTAGCTCTTCTTCCTCTTGAATCTCTTGTTCAGACTTCTGAGGTGGAGTCTAAATCAATTACACAGGGGGATGTACACATTAACAAGCCAGAATATTCAGAACAGAGTATTTTATGCTTGTTTGAAATGTTAAATTTCCACTTTAAACATTGTACATTGATGCAATTTGTTCCAGAAACAAAATACTGTCTATTTACTTGAATAGTATACTTCAAATGCACTAAGTTATCTGTATTGATGCACTGCTTATAAATAAATTAAAATAATTCCCATATCACAGTCTCTGTAAGAATTATTTATTTGGCGCGTTATTTATTACTTGTAGCGCAATGTCACGCGTGCATTGTAATTATGACGTTATAACGTTCAACTTGTTTATTTGACAATTAGCTGTCTAGAAGTACGGAGATTATATATTTGAGAATTATAAAACTGCTGTCCGAAATCAAGAGAGTTGAGTATGCGTCTTTAAACATTTATTCCATGACATAACAGATACAACGATAACAATATGAGATGAGACGAGATGTGACGTGACGGAATAAATGTTTAAAGACGCATACTCAACTCTCTTGATTTTGGACAGCAGTTTTATAGTCTCTATTTCTTTCAAAGCATCAATTCTTTTAAATTTGAGTACAGTCCTATAAAATGTGCACATTTTCATCTCACTCTCTCGATATAGATCATGACTGTGTTTACAAACACGATTTTGGGAGCCAAGTTTTAATTACCATGCAAAGTGTATCCTGTGTAAAAACAGTTTAATCATCTTATTTATTAAAGACCTTTATTTCTATGATAAAACTTTTCAATTTCGATCAATCAAAAATCATCTTCATGCCCCTCAAAGGGTTGTATCTTCTTCATTTCTAAAAGTAGTATAACAGTGAAAGTTTTAAGCAATGGATGGATAGGGAATTAACCAAAATATATTATTTTGAGAGGGAAATATGGAGCATGGTAACACTCCTTGTTTACATTTGGTAAATAAACATGTCATATTCAAAACTAGCAAATAAGTGCAGAGAGTATAAATTTCATTCAATAATGTGGCTGCTGTTCATATGAAACTCTAGTTTTATAGAAATTGATCCATGGGTACTTTGAATTTCATATGTATATCTAGAGTACACACTTTTACATTTTTTGAAAACAAAAAAAATTTTTTTTGGGAAAACTTGAAAGATCTTTAGTGACTCTCATATTTGTATCAGTATAATAAGATTGCCATCATTTCTATTACCAGACCTACCTGCTGTTGCTTTGACAATGGACTTGCTAAATATTCAGCAGGTAATTCAGTATCTGAATCTTTCTTCTTACTAGGTCTGTAAGAAATCAAAATTTGCTACAATACATGCTCATGTCAAGTAAAACTAATGTCAGAGTGAATTCTGGCTAACTCTGTCTACATACTGTTGAATCTTGTCAAAGCAGGAATCACACACTCTCACTTCTCTCTCAATTCCAAACTTGGGGATGATGGAGGATTTAGACGAACACTTGCCACAGAAGACATCCCCACAGCTACGACAGTGATGCTGTAATATGTGGAACAGAAACACATTAATAGTAACACAGTGAAAATTCTATATAAATGTACTTCATACAGTAGTAGTGTATATGTTACCTGTCGGTTAAACGTCCCAAATCGAGTGCGACATCTAGCACAGGCATCTCCCTCCTTCCATTCTGGGGCTTTCTCAGCCATAAACATTGCATCTGCCTCTTTCAGTGCTGGGAAAGTGTAACCTGATTTGAAAGTAAAATCAAAGGGCTTCAATATTAAGAAAACCTTGAAATATGTAATCACAGAAACAATGTTCAGGTATTACAAAAAAATCAATATACGAGTTCATCTTTATCAGTTACCAGTTTGTCATCTATATCGCTAGCCATAAAATAGAAAGGGCGCTGCGCCCTGCCTGCCCTTAGCCGCCACTCTGCCTTCAAGAAGGAATCATGTATGCCTCTTGTACATTTTTGAAAAAGATTAAAAAATGTTTTGTTTACAATCGGTAGTCCATGAATTGCCTAGAGGTTGTGTCCAATTATCCAATTGGGATATCTTTTAATCTGCATGTAGTCAGGTAGAGAGTGATAATTGGCCATTATTCACACCTCAGGGGCTTTCAATAAGCACAGGCACCTGATGAAATGTTGCTGCTAATCGCTAACTCGAATTTCCTCTACCGTCAATAACGTGATTGTCAATCATGCTATCTAACAATATTTCGAGATCTGTTTTAATCAAATAACATTTTATTCATTCAGTTAATAAAATACTGTGCTATTCTGGGTTATATGCAGGTTTTGTTTACTTTACTTTTTTTTTTTTTTTTGGTCAAAACAAATGTTTGCTGTTTACATGGATTAAATCCGAGGGATTCTGATTGAGTGTACAAAAGGGCTATATTGTGTGGAAATGATATTCCATGTGCCCTTTTCAAACCAAAGTGCCCTTTTTGTCCCTGTATGTGCCCTGCCCCTCTGAAATCCTAGCTGGAACACTGTAATTGATAAGATATTTTGTATGCAATCTAACCTTCCATTTTCATCAAATTAAAAGTATCCTGCACAACTTTGTAATTTGGTTCATTTCTGAATGCATGGGACCAACACTGGATCAGTTCACATATTTTGCCTTTGACTGGATCTGGCTTGGTCTATAAAGTGGAAAAGATATTGTTCATATACAATATAATTTAAAATGCATCAAAGACAGAAATGGCTGGGTTGCTGTAAATATGTTCAGTAAACAGGAAGTAGGTGTCGGACAGGTCTGAAATCGAATCTCACGATATGGGACCACCCGCTGATGATGGATATCAAAGGTCATGAGGCTACGGTAATTAAGTGCTCAGTAAAGTGTTACGAAAATTTGTACTATTAAGAATAACACTGGAAAATATTCTAAGTCAGTAAACAGGAAGCAGAGGTCGGACAGGTCTGAAATCGGATCTCACGATATGGGACCACCCGCTGATGATGGATATCAAAGGTCATGAGGCTACGGTAATTAAGTGCTCAGTAAAGTGTTACGAAAATTTGCGCTAATAAGAATAACATTGCAAAATATTGTAAGTCGGTAAACAGGAAGCAGAGGTCGGACAGGTCTGAAATCGGTTTCCACGATATGGGACCACCCACTGATGATAAATGTCATGAGGCTACGATAAGTAGTTACTGAGTAAAGTGTTACAGAAATTATTTCCCCGCCCGCCCTTCACTATTGTTCATATACAATATAAATTAAAATGCATCAAAGACAGAAATGGCCGGGTTGCTGTAAATATGTTCAGTAAACAGGAGCCGTTTGCACTCGTGCAACCCGGCCAAAAATGAACAATTTGTTCGAAGGAATTACAGTGCAGAAAGTCGACATACCTTTGCAATGTCTTTAAGGAATTCCATAAACTCCTTGGTAGCGACTTCTTCATGAATGATTGATCCACAATTCTTCACACAGGATTCCAAAGTCTGAAATATAAAATTCATTTCTATTCTTGTTTGTTACATAAATATCATGTTCATCTAGTTTTACTATTTCATCTGATATTTTTACAACACAATACATAGCAAATATAGCATGTACTTGCACATTAATCTCAAAATACTCAGTGTCTATAAGACATGAAAGTCCTGCCATGAACTGCATTTTCAATACTGACTACTTTGATTCATATGATGAAACTTGTTGAGTACAAAATTAACCCAAATCAAAACATTAAGATACTTTCTATGGCAAGAGAAGTAGTGCTTTTATTCTATGATCTCTTTTACATTTCATCAGACTTTTTTCATCCCAGTGTAATTTAGGGGAAAATAAGCAACAACAATAAAGTTTGTCCCAAGGAAGATCAAAGTTGGTGAATGGCAGACATGTTCCTGTTATAGTCTCAGTAAGATTCAGTGAGGCTGGATATTTACACTGGCGAAGCGTCAGTCTGGTGTCTGTCCAAATCTCCAGCCTCGACAAATCTCGCTGAGATTAACTCCTGCTACAAAGTATCTGCGCACAGATTTTAAGAAAATATCTATCTAAAGCTAAACACAGTGGAACATGTAAACAAAGGAGTGAAGACAGACATGACAGTGTGATACATTCTAGTCAGATATCAGCAGTTCAGCGAGTGGCAGGGATAAAATTATATACAAAACCACAACAAATAGGTGTCATGTAACAATGGTTTAGTTTACCTGTAAAGCAAACATTGAAACATGTGGGTTGTCTGCTGTTATCTTTTTCTTTATTGATCCAATTGCATATTTTCCACTGTAAAATAAAGTGAAAAAATATGTTAAGGAAAATAAATATACATATGGAATGAAAAAATGTCACTGCACATAAAGTCAAGACTTTAAGGTAGTCAAGATGTGTTGTCCAACTGTTTATAAGCACAAATATCCAGCTACTTAAATTCTAGAGTAATTTTGTGTCTAGATCCTATCAAGTGGCAGACAAATTTATCTCAGCATTTAACATTAACACTGCTATGCTAAACACAACAGTTGAACCACTTGATATAATTAATACTGTTAATAATACATGGTGTTAAAAACATACAGGGTTATTTTTGCATGCCTACACTTTGCTGATGGTTTTGCTCCAATTAAAATGTGCCCAGAAATAATTGTGTTAACAGAGAGATGAGAGAAAACCCAGTTTTATCCAGTTTCAAATTCACCTACTGACAACAAGGGCAAAATAAAATGGGGGTGAATATAAGCAATGTAGCAGAAAATATAATTCTGGACATAGACAGAAATATGTCCAAATTCTTGATAACACTACTAAAGGCACTCTTACATGCCTTGTAAAACAGGAAATTTATAATATGGAAACCAGAAGCTTGACTTACTGTACATCTCCCTGTCTGATACAGTCACATATTTGAAGAATGGAATCCCAGTCTGGCTCCAGGAGAAGCTGACTTGTTGCTTTTTCTGTAGAAAAAAAAATCATAACAAGAGGCCCATGGGACCACATCGCTCACTGAGCACAGCTGCTTCACTAAGAAGAGCAGTAGTTTGGATTTAGAATGTACCACTGTGGACTTAAATCTAACCTATGTCGGGTGGAGCATTATCTGACCAACTTTAATCTACTTCCATATCAGGAAGCTTTCAGGTACACATCCACTCTTCTGGTTCAATGAAAAAGATTTTTAAAGAATTTCTCTATATACATGTATTCTGCATGCAAAACTTTGATCCCCTATGGGGCCCCATTGTACCCCGGGGTCATGATTTGAACAAACTTGAATATCCTCTATATCAGGAAGCTTCCATATAAATTTCAGCTTTCCGTGCCCAGTGGGGTTCTTGTGAAGAAGATTTTCCTATATAATCATATGTAAAACTTTGATCCCCTATTGGGCCCCATAGTACCCCCGGGGTCATGATTTGAACAAACTTTAATCTCTTCTATATCAGGAAGCTTCCATATAAATTTCAGCTTTCCTGGCCCAGTGGTTCTTGAGAAGAAGATTTTTAAAGATTTTCCCTATATAATCATATGTAAAACTTTTGACCCCTATTGGGGCCCCATAGTACCCCCGGGGGTCATGATTTTGAACAAACTTGAACTCCTCTTATATCAGGAAGCTTCCATATAAATTTCAGCTTTCCTGGCCCAGTGGTTCTTGAGAAGAAGATTTTTAAAGATTTTTCCTATATAACCATATGTAAAACTTGATCCCCTATTGGGGCCCCATCGTACCCCGGGGGTCATGATTTGAACAAACTTGAATCTCCTCTATATCAGGAAGCCCATATAAATTTTCGCTTTCCTGGCCCAGTGGTTCTTGAGAAGAAGATTTTTAAAGATTTTCTCTATATAATCATATGTAAAACTTTGATCCCCTATTGGGCCCCATATTACCCCCGGGGTCATGATTTTGAACAAAACGTGAATCTCCTCTATATCAGGAAGCTTCCATATAAATTCAGCTTTCCTGGCCCAGTGGTTCTTGAGAAGAAGATTTTTAAAGATTTTTCCTATATAATCATATGTAAACTTTGATCCCCTATTGGGGCCCCATATACCCCCGGGGTCATGATTTGAAACAAACTTGAATCTCCTCTATATCAGGAAGCTTTCATATAAATTTCAGCTTTCCTGGCCCAGTGGTTCTTGTGAAGAAGATTTTTCCAACAGTGTATATAATCATATGTAAAACTTTTGATCCCCTATTGGGGCCCCATCGTACCCCCGGGGGTCATGATTTGAACAAACTTGAATCCCCTCTATATCAGGAAGATTCCATTATAAATTTCAGCTTTCCTGGCCCAGTGGTTCTTGAGAAGAAGATTTTTAAAGATTTTTCCTATATAATCACATGTCAAACTTTGATCCCCTATTGTGGCCCCATCGTACCCCCGGGGGTCATGATTTGAACAAACTTGAATCTCCTCTATATCAGGAAGCTTCCATATAAATATTCAGCTTTTCTGGCCCAGTGGTTCTTTAGAAGAAGATTTTTAAATGACACCACCTATTTTTGCATTTTCGTGATTACCTCCCTTTGATGAGGGCCTGGTCCTTCATTTGAACAAACTTGAAGCCCCTTTACCCAAGGATGATGAGTACCAAGTTTGGTTGAATTTGGCCCAGCGGTTCTTGGGAAGAAGTCGAAAATGTCAAAAGTTAACAGACAGACGGACGGACGGACAGACAGCGACGGACAAAAGGCGATCAGAAAAGCTCACATGAGGCCTTTCGGCTCAGGTGAGCTAAAAATGAAACAGAGCGAAAAATTAAATTTCTCAATACTAGTACATGCAGATGTCCTATTTTGATCCAGTAGTGAGGGTATTGAGAGGTAGATTATTCTTCTTCTGAATATGCTCCTTCCTAGTTTTTACAATATTACATTGTATGATTTTCATTCACATTTCATTTGCTGGGAAAATATCAGTATCAATGACTAGAGTATTGCCCTAAACATTCAAATAAATATCAATCACTCAGTGTATGTTAAAATCTTAAGAAGGTATCCATTTGTCTGGTGTGTATAAATACATACCTATATCAAAAAGGCTTATTTAGGCTATTAAAAATCAAATATGGTTAAAAAAAAATCATAAATTTTTAGATCAGAATTGTTAATTTGTAAACACCTCCAGCTTTATTGCCACATCACTCTTCCTGCTTGTAGTTGTAATACTTTCGTTGTTTCCCTGAAATCAATGCTGTATATTAATCATTAACTATTTCATTGCTTACCCAAAGCTTTATCAAAACCCGAAGATTTGCTTGAAAACATTGCTAATCTTTTTCTTCTATTCTATTTTGTCTCCTGTCTCAACAATAACATGAGCTTTATGACTCAATGACATAACCCAAATGATAAAAATATAACGCCCGCTTAGATCAATAAATCGTATGATAGAAGAATTTCTTTTCAAAATATCGATTTTACCAGTGATATATCTAAGCAGTTGTTAAACATATATGTTAAGAGGATATTTGAAGTTGGTTTATAAAAATACAGTATTTTATTGTTGCTTTTTCTTTAATGATATGAGGGATGTAAATTCCTTATCTCCAAAACGTTTTATATAATGTTTTTCATATGGTATTATCTCAAGCAGCAATTAAACACCGACTGCGGTTGATACACAAACTAAAATCGGAAAAATAGCCAAATTATCCTTGTTATGCTCTTCTTACAAAGGACGTAAGATTGTGGTATAGCCGCAGAAAAGTTATGTGTCTGTTACTTGGACCAGCAAGCTCAGGGAAAACATTGTTGACGAAAAAACTAAAATCTCATGGTATCCTTTGATCAAATATATTCCAGTATTCATGTAATAAATGAATTTTTGAAATTTTGATATGCATATATGGTGTGTCTGTTGGAACGAGTAAAGCATGAGATAGCCATTGGAACGAGTAAACATAATAATCACTCAGTTAACAGGTCCTCTACAATCTTTTTATCTAGCTATATAGCTTTATCCAGCTATATAGCTAGATCAAGCTATTTGAAATAGCTTGATTTAGCTATTTTAGAGTGAATTACATAGGGTTTCATAAGAACAATGACATTGCTAAAAAGTCGAACAATAATTTTGGAACATGTTTATACTTTGAACTAACCAGAACATTGTTCTTATTAGAGTTCATGAAAAAATTATGTCCTTTTGAAAAATGTTCATGCTAAAAGAATTCCTTTTGTTCTCATAACTGTCTTCTACCCTGTGTGCGTTAAAGCGTGTTTAAGTAAGATGAATTCACAATGGGGACTCATGATTGACAATCCATTATTCACTTGACCATCATTAACTTTTATTGTAGCCTGTATTTTAGATAACTGTTGGTTGACAACTCAATGATCCTAGATGTCTGCAAATTTAAAATCCAATTTCTTCTTAAAGGACCTAGTTTAAAAAGTTTTTCTTGTTTCCATATTGTTCTAAGGAGCATAAGTATATATGAAATGTATTCACTCAGTGAAATTCGACTTATTAATTTGATGAAAGGTTTAAAATAGCTAAATCCAGCTATTTTAAATAGCTTGATCTAGCTATTTAGCTGGATAAAGCTATATAGCTAGATAAAGAGATTGTACTGGACCTGGTTAAGTTCGATAAACTAGTTTAATGAGATAAGATATTTTAAGCTTTTAGTCGACATATCATAAAACAGTGACACATAAGCACCAGGGAGCTTCTGGACCGACATATAACATATTTACAACTGAAATAACAAATAAAAATAATGATTAAGTAAAAAAGATATCTGTTATAAAGCTACCATATTATGTATAAAAGATTCTGATTCATTTCCATTAGAGCTGAAACAAATGTTCGAATATTTGCGAATGCATAGTAAATAGCAAATATTCGAATGGATATTTAGTATTCGAATATTCATTCACATATAATGTAATACTTTGAAATGATGTGAAACAGAACTTGAGCAGTACAGGCACTAGACGTTTACAATATAATTTTTTTTTAAAATCTCCTGTAAAACAAAGTATTGACAAGGCATAACATGTCACCATCTTTGTATTCTCATTTTCCAGCGACATCGCTTGCGATTTTTGGCAAGAAGTCATATTTATTATTAGAATTAGACCTCTACCGTTTAGCAGCAATTCTGCTAAGGTCTCTTTCTTTCACATCGCCATGGTGAACTGGAAATAAAGTTGACAAAATCGAGCACTGTTTTAACCAGTTTATGTACAGCAAAATATCTGTATTGAATATGGTTTATCTCGAAAACCCCGTTTATGTCAAAGTCGACTGTCGCTCCCGGCCGTTTTCCCTATAGAAGTGATTTTAAAAACTCTTGATATCTTGAACACGGTAATCTCAAATACCCCACTTACGTCGAAGTATTTTCAAGGTCCCTTGCCATATTTCACCAGGTTTATCTCGAAGTGCAGTCAATTTTCTGGTCTGCTTACTATATCTGGCCTCAATGAGTCACACATTCACGCCCGCGGCTGTGGAAACCAGTAATTGATGACCAGTAGTAGTCCACGCTCGCCTTTTCTAGGTAGACCCAGGTCACGATAAGTGAAGCGAACATACAAATTTGCATGATCATTTTAATTTTGAAACACATTGTGAATTCAATGGGATGTTTATGGACATAAAAAAAATGAAAATGTTTGTCTTTGAAATTCCACAATATTAATCTATCAACTTGCATTGAACTATAAGAGACGACATCAGGTTGTTGTTTATAATGTAAGAGAAACACCTCATAACAATGCATCAAATATCCTCCATTCCAAAACAAAATGTTCAAGATCGATTTTGGTTATTTCGAACCCCTGGATATCTCAAAGTATTTTCGAAGTCCTTCTGATTCCGAGATAGAGGTATTTTATTGTATATTCTTTCCTTAAATTGTTTTATTAGATGATGTGAAAGAAGATATTGGTAATATATCATCAACTTTGCCAACAGTAAGTATCCAAACTTTGAAGAATCTGGGAAAGCTAAATTATAAGTTTTTCTTCACTGTAATGGCTGGCATGTGGTAGAGTGAAACAACTTTTCTTTGTAAATGAGAAATATTTGTGAGATTCATTAATACCCCATATATGATTTTGAATATTTGTATCACAAACCAGTCATTTCAAAAGTCAAAAGTAAATCTTTAATAAACTCTACTTCACCTATTTGGCCATTTTGGGCCCGAATTTCAGCCCCCCCCTTCCCCCCCCAAATGTCATTCTCCTCCCAGAAATGCATTCCCCATCCCCCCCCCCCCCCCCCAGCTTAGCTTTCATTTTTTCCCAATAATATTAAATAAAATATTAGGGAAGGAAATTGCAATTGAAAAAAATAAACATTAGATGTAAATAATATACATAAGACTTATCCATGAGTTACAGGAATGATAATATAGATAGAATAATTGAAAATTTTAGAACGTTAAAGAA
>CAJDSM010001934.1:8321-22771 GCA_903981925.1 Ostrea lurida
GACTGTGCATTGATTGACCTTCTCGAAGGTAAAAATGACATCGCAATGATCGAACTTGCTAGAGGTAAAAATGACTTGCATTATTGACCTTCTAGAGGTAAATCTGTCTGTAAACAAGAATTGTCTTTTCTGATAACTTTTTGTACATATGCATGTTCATGTATCTGTAATCCAAGATTCCTCTGACTCTAACCCCCGTTTTATATTGTGACGTGTGTGGGGGAGAGTCAGAACAGACTCCATATTGAAAAGTGGGAATTCAGCGACACCAGATGGTTCGCTGCTCTGTCTACCTTTTATTTAATGGATCTATCTTCAGGCACCGCGGGGGTTTAGTTATAGGATCATTTTCTAATACTGTAATTCCTAATTAAACGCGAGTAATTTATTATCGCGTGATTTCGCAAGGAGCATTGATCACAAAAATAAAATGTTTCGCTTTTATTTTTATGTACTAAAATACATGTAAACACTCTTCATTAATACAACAATCGCGAATTTACATTCTCGCGATTAGATGTGTCAGAGTCAACTCCGATAATAATTAATGCGCGTAAAATAAGGAATCTACTGTAGTAGATCAGACTGCTTTTTAAAGTTTTGTATTTCTGATTGCAGGAGTACATGTTGCACAGAAAGCACACTTACATGAGGTGACGGCTCCTCTAAGATCTCGGACAGACGTGACATGGTGGCAGATTCCAGACTCGGTCCGATATCTTTGTTTTTCTGTTGAGTACCAGGGCCGGAGGACTAGAATCAACCTCACTGCTGCTGATACTGTAAGTCTCTGTTGATACTTCCTCATGTTTACGAAAAAAGAACCCAATGTTTGTGTTTCCTCATCAATGATGACCTACGTGATATCTACAGGGAATGAATCAAACTTACAGATGTTTGTTAGATTTTCAAGGCTTGTTTGGAAATTATTTAGACATCTCTTTATTATTTTCTACTTGATGCTTTTTTATTAAAAATGGGTAGATATGTTAAACAGATACTATTAAGAAATATTCTGTGTAATGAGCAATTGGGTGTCTTTAAACAACAAATGCAAATACTGGTACCATTTCACATATAGTGTGCAGGGCTCCCACTGGGCCAAAATTTCTTTTCGCCACTTTCGACGGCTACAACACACACCCTATTTTTTCAGTTATATCCATGAATAATTGTATTGAAAGATAAGAAGTTGAAGTATTTGATTAAGTTTAATAAATTACAAATATAAATTATGGTCTTGTTATATCTTTAATCTTTCTGAAGAAAGAGTTACATGCCCTAACTGCCTCTGACCTTAAACTGTCTCCTCACAACTCACAGGCTGACTCAAAAGTTGACTCTAAAGGAAATAGCTGCACAAAGAGCAGCACAATTACAACTAGGGTTGTTATTCAACTTGTCTAAGACCTTGACTGTTGAATGCAGTAGAAGCATTCACCACAATGAAATTCATACGCTAACCTTTGATATGACCTAGAACACATTGCTAATGTATTCAAGACATCTAAAACAAGTGTGCGGCATCAGCTAAGAACATACAACTATATAACAAAGAAATGGGCTTGTGGAGAGTGATTTTGCAGATTCTTAACCAAAGTCAGTATTTACAGGTTTACCTTTCCCCATTTTGACACATCAAATACCAAAAGCAGAATGGTGTACATTGTAGAATATAGAATTATTATTTTGAAACGCCAATGAGCTTCAAAGAAATTGCCAACTGCTTTGCGATGTGCATATCAATAGCGGTTGACTGCATAGTCTAATGAACATTTGCTTCCTTTAAAAGTTCGCTTCGATAAATATGAAACAGTGCTTCAACTATAGAGTGCTAATTGGTGTATTTAATTTGACCAAGTTCTCAAAGTTATGACTTTATCCCAATATGGAGATGATAATCCCATAAGGGTGACTTTAATTGTCATGAAAATGACCATAAACACCCTTAATTACGCAATTATTGATTTTCTGTAAACCCAATGAACATGAGGACTTAATCTCACAAGTACCAGTTACCTGAGATCTGTGTGCACTGAAGCGATAAGAAACACAAAGTTGCACAGCACAAGCCTAACAGTAAACAAACAGGTGGAGAATTTGACACACGGATTATATTTTTATTACTGTTTATTACGGAATTTTTTTTCGGCACTTAAGATTTTTTTTCGCCACTTTTGAATTTTTTTTGCCAATGGCGCAAATGGCGACTCACAGCTCGAGCCCTGAGTAGATGCCTTACAGTTTCCTTGAGAAAGGATTAGAACAAAGTTAGAGAATACACATGATGAGATGGTACAGCTTGTGTGTTTGTGTTGTAGGTGATCTTTATGATAGTGATTGGAATCCTACAGTCGACCAACAAGCCATGGACAGAGCTCACAGATGGGTCAGACGAAAACGGTTGACGGTGTACAGACTGGTGTGTAAAGGAACCATAGAGGGGAGGATCCTAGAGTCGAGCCAGGGAAAAAGAGTGAGGTAAGGGGGGGAGGATCCTAGAGTGAGCCAGGGAAAGAGAAGGTAAGGGGGAGGATCCTAGAACGAGCCAGGGAAAAGAGTGAGTAAGGGGGGGATGCGAGCAGGGAAGAGTAGGGGGATCTAACAGAGAGCCAGGAAAAAGATGGGTAAGGGAGGGGGATCTAACAGAAATAAGGCATGGACAGGGAAGTGAGGGGTGATATGGAAGAGAAGCAGGGAAAAGAGTGAGGATAGAGGAGAATTCAAGGGTAGGGTGTAGACAGTTGAGGAGGAAACCTTAGGAAAAGGGAGATCAGGGTATGTGTGTATTTACAGTCAGTGAGATTTAAATGTAAACATTGAGTGAGATTTTTTCTATGAGTTTCTTCTTTTAGATACAAAGGATGGGATAAGTGGTGGGAACTACAAAACAGACATGCTGAACCCCAAAGAAGTGGTTGTCTCTGTTACTGGATGATGAGGAAATCGAGGAAAAAATGTAAGTCAATTTATCAATTCCATAGCTGATCATTGAAAAAGAGACGATAAAAGCATCGTTTTTGTTATATATTTGTATGGTGTCGTTATATATTTGTATTGTGTTTGATATATATTTGATTGTTGTTTTTCTGTTGATTTTCTGTAAACAGTAAAACAGGGAAGACAGATGGTTGAGACAGGAAAACAAATCAAGAAAGAGAAACTGAGAAATACCAGGTAAATAAACCAAACCCAAATGGTGTGAGAAACCGCACTGTGGTGCGATAGTGTGAGATACCCAATGTGGTACACTATAGATCCCTAAACAATAATGGGACAGTCTGTGTGGTTGAAATCAATACAACGTGTACTCAAACAAACAACTGCGATAATGGAAAGAAAATTACAATCGAGTAAATAAACAACAACTTGCAGGAGAACTCTATAATACATGACCATGGTTTATAAAACAACACTACCAAATCTGTGAGAATTTAAGTAAACGTGAACAAGCACGTAAATTAGCAAAATCAAAATCTGGAGAACGCACTGACACATGTGTAATGACTTTCGTTGTGTGTGTAAATAAAACAATGGTAAATATATAACAAAACAAATGAAGAAACAGCCTGGGTGTAAATAACGATAAGTACAATAAACAAAACAAATGGAGGAAACGCCTGTGGTAATAAACATTACAAGGATAAATAAAAACAAACAACTTGAGTGAATCGCCTGTAGATGTCAATCAAGATACAAGGTAAATAAACAAAATGGTAGGAACAGCCCTGTGTGTAAATAAGATAATCAAGGATACATAAACAAACAATGGAGAAACAGCTCTGTGATGTAAATACACAATACAAGTAGTAATAACACAACAACTGGATAATGTAAATAAAATACAGGTAAATAAAACAAACAACTGGAGAATGTACAAAATAAAATACATGCGTTACATAACAAACACCTGGAGCATTTAAAATAAAATACAACAGGTAAATAAACAATGACAACTGAGCAGAAGCTGATACTAGGATGTGTACGATCTTACATTGTGTGATTTAATAATGCCCAAAAGTCAATAACAAACAACTGGAGGAATAAGCCTGGTAAATATAAATACACAGGTAAAATAAATAAACTGGAAATTGTAAATAAAAATACAATGGTAAAATAACAAACAACTGGGAATGTACATGAAAATACAATGGTATAATTAAAAAACGCTGGAGAATGTAAATTTGATAAACAAGGTCAAACATAAAGCAAAACAACTGGAGAATGTAAATAACTAACATGGTAATAATACAACTTGGAGAATTTAAAAATACATAGCAGAGTAACATATAAATTCAACGGTACAGTAAATAGGAAGCAAGCGCGCTATTTATAAGAACATGTTGTAGAGAGTGTTCAATCATTATGTTGTCTGTATAAGGACATAATATGAAAATCAGTTCTAAATAAATAAGGATGGAACCAAGTAGACCTGATAATAACTGTGTAAGTTTCACATTGTGATTGAATTTGTAAAATAATTAATATTTATCAATGGTAATGAAACAAGAAGACTTATCTGTGATAACAGAATGTGAAGTAATCGAATAGATGTAATATTCTCATCGAGTGTTTGTTGTTAGCTGATAATATGAAAATAGTAAAGGATAAAATAAAACAACACTGTCAGTAGAATCAACCAGTGGCTATGAATCCACAGAGTTGAATCAGATTTTCACATTGTAGCATAGTTTCTATAGTAAGGCAACTCTTGATCATTTCAAATGGTTAAAATTCTAAATCGTATATAACCTATGAAGTAGCTGCTGATGATAAAACGTGTAGATTCAAACAGTCTGTGTTTGGAGATTTTGCAAGAAGGACTTAATATGAAAGAGGTTAGAGAAGCATCTAAGGAATTAGTAGAAGTGAATGTGCACCCGTACCAAGTAAAGCAGACAGCTGTCTCCGATGTACTAGACGGCCAAGGGGCTCTGAGTGTGTGTCCCAACGCGCTATGCCAAATCACCGGCCAGCTCACTCAGTGTCGTAAGTACAACGAACTAGTAATAGCTAACAACTTATATTTTGGATCCACGGTTAATACTACCGTCCCCGCTAGTTGCCACGTGCGAGTCAGTAAGTACTACGATCCTATGATTATAAGCTCGAATAACTGTAATAGACAGTTAATAACCGCTCCGTATTTACCAGCTAGTTTCCTTCGAAGTGCTCGCAGGTGTAATGTAAGGATGAATCACAACGTATACGGTGATACCATAAATTGGGCGCGTTGATAACATAAATAACTCTAACCTCGTCGTCTCTAGAAACCTTTCTAGACATATACCACTAAACATTTACAAGATGATTGTTAGTGGTCAAACAACAACGGAAGATACTCCTACCTGTCGAGTGATATGATTGCTCTATGAAATCTAATGGGGAATGGCGTACCTCAGTGGCACTACGGCGGTAGTCACACCTAGCAGCGCCGTCTTATGATATTCTACGTGCGCGCCAACTTCTAATACATACGCTCGTAATTCTCGCACCACTCACCGATGGGAACTGTCACTCAGGTGCTCATGTCAGACGTACATTGGTATACAAGTACATATAACTCGCGCTATTTAATTTTGGTATATAAACCAGCATGGCAACATATTGTGTGGCATTAGATCTTTGATAAATGTTGCTGCAATTAGAGCGTCAGGACTTTAAAGGGCAACGTGTGACGCGTACGACTCCGATGTCGGTAATATCAAAGGTGAGTCGTGTATCAAAAATAAGATAAACGAAGAGTACACTGTTTCATCCCTGTATTCTGTGAAGTGACCCACACGTGGGGGCTCTCAACACTGCCAGCGTTCTCGTTCATGCTGAGATCTCAGTTATTGACTCATTGTTTACCATATCTCATCGAGTCATTTGGCATGTGGAGTTATTTCGAATCGCTCATCTCTCAGGACTGATGTCGGAAGAATTTGCACAGAAATTGGTGAGGCGTTGGTAATTACTCCCTCCTACTGTCCTTGTCGTTTTTTGTCTGACTAAATACTGTAGTTACATTAAGGCCACGACTGTAATTGGCTGTTAAGGGTCTCAAAAGTTCGCAATTATGGTAAAGCTAGATGCTTTCATTAATGAATTCACTTGTAGTAGATATGGGTTTCTGCGGCGGTTGCCATAACGGCTAGTCTGGCAGAAACAGCGTAGCATTTACTGCCACCTTCTGAGTCTTCTTTTGGCCCAATAATGTAGCTGGTTATCTGTTAACTGTATTCTCAGTATAGAAAATTGTCTCTATACATTTTTGAATAACTGACTGTAGACCAACTGGAATCCTCTTGTAAAGATGTCTGAGAAGCAGTTTATTAACGCAAGACCATAGCTCGTATCATGAGGCTTTGCACTGCTTGAATAGTGTTATTGTTTAATACGGCAATATAAGATGACTACCCCACTGGGAACACGAGATCATCAGTGCAGACGTCAAATTGAGAGTTTAGCGCACAGTTTTACGCAGTACGCGGGGCCTAAAAGGGAGCCGCATCAACCGAGGAGGTCCCCCGAACCGGCTCCAAAGGGAGCGAACTCGCGACTCCCCAGCCATGAGGTCTCCTCCAAGAATGTCCCTGGAGACCTATCCTTGCTATTGACGCACCCGCCTGCATATTAGCCTTGGGGCACCCTGGCAGCGATGGATTTTAGCGAACAGCTGTGTGTATGACGCTATTGCAGACTATCAACGCAAAATTACAGTGGATAAAGAGCACATTATATATATTACCTCCGCCTGAATAAATCAATATAAAGGTTCTGATACAGGATGCGATTCGGTTATCCTGTTATGTTGTGGAACCCAACGTCGCTCACATCTAGATCACTTCGGTACTTACTATTTGCTTTTGATGTATATCACTAATTTCTCAATGCAATCTTTTTTGTCATGTTGATTGTATTACCTCGAGAGTTCCGACTTCCTGGATCCTGTGAGCCCTAAGCAATGCCCAGCCCCAAACAGGTATCCCACCAAAATTGACTGTTGGAATTGCCGTGTCCTCATATAAAAAGCCGTGTGAAAGTCCAAATTCCCAGCCTCAGGTATGATCCTACATAGGAATTGTAAGGCAATTAAGATGAATTGGCTTGCGATTAGCACGCGAACGATGTATGACACTGCTACACGAAACTGTGTGTGTGAGTGAGAGTTATTGGCCTACTTACTTCTCTTTGTTATTAACTTTCTTGATCCAAGTAGGTTTAGTGCAAATCAGGTTGTCATACACAGTTAGTCTCCTCTTGTGGATATTATGGAGGACACATCTTATGTGCTGCTCTAACAGGTGGGGAATGAGATTAATATTATGTAGGAACAGCCTAGCGAAATCCACCTTGTGATTGTAGTATCCCTGAGGCAGTGATGATTAGGTCTGTGTCTCTTTGTGTGGTTTTCGTCTCTTTGCACGCTGTTATATCTTCGTGTTCTGTTCTGAGAAACTTCCATTGTACTATTTATACTACGCTTCGCTCGTTATATTCGCGTTTATCACAGGAGTTATAACCACGTTGATATGTTAATAAGAGGTGAACAGCTACGGACTAGACACATTGTAATAATTGTGTGTGGGTTATTGGATGATTGCTTGTTACTTGTGTGGTCTGCGTAGTGCATAATTGACAGTTGAATGTGATCTATCGATAGAAAGCCCGAATCTATTCAACTATAGTAAGTCTGTAAATTTAAGAGAAACTTTAGAACAACTCGATTCCAACCTCATCATTCTTATGTTTATGTACTATTACGGAGTGATCTCCAACCGAAGAGCGAAGGACAAACAGGGATATTGATCGAGGGTGCTGGAGGATCTTCAAGCTTCCTCTGGTGAGAGACCCCTCTTAGACACACCAGAGTAGGATCATGGTGCTGATGGTGTTCTCTTATGCATCTGATTTCATTTTAGGCCCCAGATTCCCACGGATAAGATCAGGTGTCTTGGATAATTATGTTATTCATGTGCGGTCTCTGTTTCTACCATACGTACCCCTGATTTACATTAGCTCTACTTATGTGGGTCATTGGATCAGGTGAGTTTAAGACTGTCTTGAGGAAGAATGAGTCAGATTACCTTCGCACTCTGATTGATTGTACCGGGTGTTGTACAGCAAGCAGATGGTTTCTAAGAAGTGCAGTGTGCTATTGAGGAAAATATATAGACTTACCCTGTTGGATCATACCGTCACATCCCGGCCGAATGTACGATGGTTGATTGAGTTCTACGCAGCTAATGCTTGATGCTCTCGTCTATTCCTGTAAAGAGGTAATCCTTGTAGAAACTACAAATTATTCAGTAATACTTGATAAATGAGAGAGACACGAGCACCCTAAATTTAGATAGTATATAATTCAATTGTGCGGAGGCATCATAGTCATGGTGGGTCTTGGGCTTCGCTGAGTTGAGCTAGTAGTTCAAATGGATTATTGATGTGTTATTAATTCCGATAGTGTTCAACGATGAGACTGGTTAATTCTAGGTAAAAATGACTTGCATGATTGACCTTCTCGAGGTAAAAATGACAGCATGATACTTGCTAGAGGTAAAAATGACTTGCATGATTGACCTTCTAGAGGTAAAAATGACTTGCATGATTGACCTTCTAGAGGTAAATCTGTCTAAACAAGAATTGTCTTTTCTGATAACTTTTTGTAAATATGCATGTTCATGTATCTGTAATCCAAGATTCCTCTTACTCTAACCCCCGGTTTTATATTGTGACGTGTGTGGGGGAGAGTCAGAACAGACTCCATATTGAAAAGTGGGAATTCAGCGACACCAGATGGTGCCGCTGCTCTGCCTACCTTTTACAACTTTATTTAATGGATCTATCTTCCAGGACGCGGGGGTTTAGTTATAGGATCATTATTCTAATACTGTAAATTCCTAATTAAACGCGAGTAATTTATTATCGCGTGATTTCGCAAGGAGCATTGATCACAAAAATAAAATGTTTCGCTTTTATTTTTATGGTACTAAAATACATGTAAACACTCTTCATTAATACAACAATCGCGAATTTACATTCTCGCGATTAGATGTGTCAGAGTCAACTCGCGATAATAAGTACTCGCGTAAAATAAGGAATCTACTGTAGTAGATCAGACTGCTTTTAAAGTTTTGTATTTCTGATTGCAGGAGTACATGTGGCACAGAAAGCACACTTACATGAGGTTGGACGGCTCCTCTAAGATCTCGGACAGACGTGACATGGTGGCAGATTTCCAGACTCGGTCCGATATCTTTGTTTTTCTGTTGAGTACCAGGGCCGGAGGACTAGGAATCAACCTCACTGCTGCTGATACTGTAAGTCTCTGTTGATACTTCCTCATGTTTACGAAATAAGAACCCAATGTTTGTGTTTCCTCATCAATGGATGACCTACGTGTATCTACAGGGAATGAATCAAACTTACAGTAATGTTTGTTAGATTTTCAAGGCTTGTTTGGAAATTATTTAGACACTCTTTATTTTATTTTCTACTTGATGCTTTTAATTAAAAATGGGTAGATATGTTAAACAGATACTATTAAGAATATTCTGTGTAAAATGAGCAATTGAGTGTCTTTAAACAACAAATGCAAATACTGGTACCAACTTTCACATTAGTAGATGCAGGGCTCCCACTGGACCAAAATTTCTTTTCGCCACTTTCGAGCGGCTACAACACACACCCTATTTTTTCAGTTATATCCATGAATAATGCCTAGTCGTGGAAAGAATAAGAAGTTGAAGTATTTGATTAAGTTTAATAATTAAAATATAAATTATGGTCTTGTTATAATCTTTAATCTTCTGAAGAAAAGAGTTACATGCCCTAACTGCCTCTGACCTTAACTGTCCTCACAACTCACAGAGTCTGACCTAAAAGTTGACTCTAAAGGAACTATGCTGCAAAAAGGCAGACAATTACAACTAGGGTTGTTATTCAACTTGTCTAAGACCTTGACTGTTGAATGCAGTAGACAGTTCACCACAATGAAATCTAACGCTAACCTTTGATATGACCTAGAACACATTGCTAATGTTTCAAGACATCTAAAAAGTGTGCGGCATCAGCTAAGAACATACAGAAACTTATAACAAGAAATGGGCTTGTGGAGAGTGATTTTGCAGAATTTTACCAAGAGTCAGTATTTACAGGTTTACCTTTCCCCATTTTGACACATCAAATACCAAAAGCAGAATGGTGTACATTGTAGAATATAGAATTATTATTTTGAAACGCAATGAGCTTCAAAGAAATTTGCCAACTGCTTTGCGATGTGCATATCAATAGCGGTTGACTGCATAGTCTAATGAACATTTGCTTCCTTTAAAAGTTCGCTTCGATGTAAATTGAAACAGTGCTTCAACTATAGAGTCTAATTGGTGTATTTAATTGACCAAGTTCTCAAAGATGACTTTATCCCAATATGGAGTGATAATCCCTAAGGGTGAGACTTTAATTGTCATGAAAATGACCATAAACCCTTAATTACGCAATTATTGATTTTCTGTAAACCCAAATGACATGAGGATACTTAATCTTCCACAAGTACCAGTTACTCTGAGATCTGTGTGCATGAAGCGATAAGAAACACAAAGTTGCACAAGCACAAGCCTAACAGTTAAACAAACAGGTGGAGAATTGACACACGGATTATATTTTTATGTACTGTTTATACGGATTTTTTTTTTCGGCACTTAAGATTTTTTTTCGCCACTTTTGAATTTTTTTTGCCATTGGCGCAAATGGCGACTCACAGCTCGAGCCCTGAGTAGATGCCTTACAGTTTCCTCTGAGAAAGGATTAGAACAAAGTTAGAGAATACACATGATGAGATGGTACAGCTTGTGTGTTTGTGTTGTAGGTGATCTTCTATGATAGTGATTGGAATCCTACAGTCGACCAACAAGCCATGGACAGAGCTCACAGACTGGGTCAGACGAAACAGGTGACGGTGTACAGACTGGTGTGTAAAGGAACCATAGAGGAGAGGAACTCCAGAGCGAGCCAGGGAAAAGAGTGAGGTAAGGGGGGGAGGATCCTAGAGTGAGCCAGGGAAAAGAGTAAGGTAAGGGGGGAGGATCCTAGAGTGAGCCAGGGAAAAGAGTGAGGTAAGGGGGAGGATCTAACAGCGAGCCAGGGAAAAGAGCGAGGTAAGGGAGGGGGGGGGATCTAACAGAAATCAAGGCATGGACAGGGAAGTGAGGGGTGATATGAAAGAGAGCCAGGGAAAAGAGTGAGGATAGAGGAGAATGTCAACAGAGGTAGGGTGTAGACAGTGAGGAGAAACCTTAGGAAAAAGGGAGATCAGGGTATGTGTGTATTTACAGTCAGTGAGATTTAAATGTAAACATC
The DNA here is from genome assembly GCA_903981925.1 of Ostrea lurida. Taxonomy (NCBI): domain Eukaryota; kingdom Metazoa; phylum Mollusca; class Bivalvia; order Ostreida; family Ostreidae; genus Ostrea; species Ostrea lurida. The sequence goes on from CAJDSM010001934.1 coordinate 19,665, forward strand.
TTGAGTGAGATTTTTTTCTATGAGTTTCTTCCTTTTAGATACAAAGGATGGTGATAAGTGGTGGGAACTACAAAACGGACATGCTGAAACCCAAAGAAGTGGTGTCTCTGTTACTGGATGATGAGGAAATCGAGAAAAAATGTAAGTCAATTTTATCAATTCCATGAGCTGATCATTGAAAAAAGAGACGATAAAAAGCATCGGTGTTTGTTATATATTTGTATGGTGTCGTTATATATTTGTATTGTGTTTGATATATATTTGTATTGTTGTTTTTCTGTTGATTTTCTGTAAACAGTAAAACAGGGAAGACAAGATGGTGAGACAGGACGAGACAAAGAAAGAAAGAGAAAACGAGAATACAAGGTAAATAAACAAACAAATGAGACAGAAACAGGCCTGCTGTGTAATTAAGATACATAGTACATAAAACAAACAATGGGAACAGCCTGTGTGTAAAAAACATAACAAGGTAAATAACAAACAACTAGTTAACTTAAATAAATACACAGGTAAAATAAACCAAACTGAGTGAGAATGTAAATAAATACTGGTTAAAAAACAAACAACTGAGAATTTAATAAAAACAAGGAAAAACAACAACTGGAGAAACAGCCTGATATAGACATGTGAATATTCACATTGTGTGCTGTTAATAAAGCAAGAAAATAAACAAACAAATGAGAATAGCCTGTTGTGTAAATTAAAATACAAGGACAATGAGAATACAGCTGTGTGTAAGCAGAATAAAAGTACGGAATAAACAAACAAACTGGAGGAACACTGTGTTTAAATAAAAAATACAGATATAAACAAACACACTGTGAAATGTAAATAAATACCAATGTAAATAAAACAAACAACTGGAGAATGTAAAAAATACATGGTTAATAAACAAACAACTGGAGAATTAATAAAATACAGGTAAATAAACAAAAACTGGAGAAACAGCCCTTGATATTAGACATGGTAAGATTTCACCATTGTGTCTGTAATAAAATTAAAGATAAATAAAAGTGGATAAATAGCTGATACTAGACATGTGTAAATTTCACATTGTGTGTGTAAATAAATACAAGGATAAATAAACAAAAACTGGAGAAAACAGCCTCGATATAACATTGTGTAAGATTTCACATGTGTGTGTTCTGTAAATAAAATACAAGTATAAACAAACATGAGACAGCTGAGTATAAACACTGTAAGATTTCACATTGTGTGTGTTAAATAAAATACAAAGTAAATTTAAACAACAACGAGAATAGCTGATATAAACACGTGTAAATTCACAAAGTTCTGTGTTTTGATTCAGAAATAGAGGTAGAAGTCTAAAGGAGATGAAGGAATGTGAACGCTACAAGCCACACGAGTCTGTACAGAGGGACTTCCACGTCATACCGGCCAGTCCACTCAGTGTCGTAATACAACGATCTATAATAGCGTCTATATATAGACTCTCCTCCGTCCCGCTAGTCCACTCAGTGTTGTAAGTACAACGATCTATAAATAGCTCTATATATAGACTCTACCTCCGTCCCCGCTAGTCCACTCAGTGTCGTAAATGTACAATCGATCTAAATAGCTCATATATAGACTCTACCTCTCCCCGCTAGTCCACTCAGTGTTGTAAAGTACAACATCATATAATAGCTTATATAATACTCTACCTCCGTCCCCAGCAGTCCACTCTGTCGTAATTACACGATCATAATAGTCTATATAAGACTCTACCTCTTCCCGCAAGATCCACTCAGTGTTCGTAAGTACAACGATCTATAATAGCTCTATATATAGACTCTACCTCCCGTCCTCCTGCTAGTCCACTCAGTGTCGTAAAGTACACGATCTATAAAGCTCTATATATAGACTCTACCCCGTCCCCGCTAGTCCACTCAGTTTGTAAGTACAACGATCATAATTCTCTATATATAACTCTACCTCCGTCCCCGCCTAGTCCACTCAGTGTTGTAAGTACAACGATCTACTGCAGTTATAGCTCTATATATAGACTCTACCTCAGTCCCCGCTAGTCCACTTAGAGCCGTAAAATTCTACCACAATTCTATAATGCCTCTATATATGGACTCCTGGCTAGTCCACTCAGTGTAGTAAGTACAACGAATCGTAAAATCTACCGCTATTAATTCTATAATACCCCATATATGGTATATAACAAGCTGGCAACTTTGTGTATTGCAGATGTCAGTTGGCAGTGAAGCCACTAACCAGCAGGGTATCGATGACAGTAGTAACGACGCCCTCGTAATCGTTGATGACCCCCACTCCGGCTACACTCCAGGTCTGTTGCTGTTGTTAATGACCTTTTCATATACATATATTTGTTTTTATGCCTCCGGAATTGAAGATTTGGAGGCATATAGTTTTTTCTATCTGTCTGTCTTTTTGTCTGCTAAACTTTAACATTGGCCATAACTTTTGAATGGTAAGCAATAGGGCTTTCGTATTTCACATGTGTATTCCTTATGACAAGCCCTTTCCACTGGTAGCATTTACTGACCTTTGACCTACTTTTCAATAATATGCTGTCTTAAATGATAGGTACAATTGAAATTTAGATCTATTGGTTATACTGGGTATTTTGCGACCATCCCCAGGTAGTGCAGATTCATAGATTGTAAGAATATTTCCTATTTGTACTCCTGAGTAACACTTTACCCTCTTTGTGTGCTCTTGGATGTCAAGTTTGATCACATCAATGTTTTGTGTCAATATTAAATAGAATATACCCGTAGAGATATTGAGAAGATTTTGGAAGAAATTTTCCTATACACCTGTGTGCTCTATGTTAGTTGTGGCCTCTCAGGACATGATTTGAATAAACTGATATAGCCAATGGGCTTCTTGTGAAAGAGGAAAGAATATACTGTATCTGACTTGCATTGAAATTTTTGATACAATTAGTGACCCCCACTGGAAAACGAGGGACGGGGAAGAGAGGGCGACCTAAAGGATCAACGGGGGTCCCACGCCGTTCAAGGGGGCGGGGCAGTATCCGGAAATCCTTGAGCGCCGCTGAACTGGCGGGGGCCCAGGCAGGGATGACGGCCGCTTATGCAGCTTATGGGTACAACATTACAGGTAAAGAG
>CAJDSM010001935.1:596-14818 GCA_903981925.1 Ostrea lurida
TTTCTCGCTAGAGAGGAATAATCGCGTTTTAAATTAGCGAGATGATCTCGCTGAAGGGGAAGTGTTCCCAACCTGTTTAGAGAAGAGAAGTTCCGCAAATCAGCTCCGTGATGGGTTTAGCTGGTTCGCTTCATAAGCTTCCCCTTGGTTAGTCGATGTTTGTCCATTTGTACTAGTTTCTGTAGCCGTGAAATTTTTTTTACGGGATAGGGGTGCTAACCCTACGCCCAACCCCCCTCTTTTCTCATCCGGGCTTGGGACTGGCCATAGCGGAGTTCCTGACATAATGCAGATTCAATTTTGTCAAAATGATGGCTCCCAGGGGAAGGGTGGAACCGGGATCAAAGTTTTACATGCGAATACATGGGGGAAATCTTTTAAGATCGTCTTCTTAGGAACCAGTGTTCCAGAAAAGTGGAGATTTACATGAAAGCTTACTGACATAGAGAAGATTCAGGTTTGTGCAGATTATAGCCCCAGGGGTAGGATTGGCCACAATAGGGGATCAAAGATTTACATGCTGATATATAGGAAATCCTCCAATAAAATCACNCGTCTTCTTAGGAACCAGTGTTCCAGAAAAGTGGANAAGATAACGAACAGTGATCGATTTCAATTAAACCTGTTTCACAACGTCGTTTAGTGAGGGGGATTTAAGTTAATTCAAATGAAGGACCATTCCAATTCAACGATTATTTAAAAAAGGGTAAAAATAGATTGGGGTCATTTAAAAATGGGGATTTACTCGAAAGCTTCCTGACTTTGAGTAGATTCAGGTTTGTACAGATCATGGGCCAGGGGTAGGAAGGGTCCACAGTAGGGGATCAAAATTTCACGCTCTGATACATCAGGAAAATCTTTTTAGAATTTTTTGAACAATAGGATATAAGCCGAATCTCTCATATTTTGTATATACACTCTTTATAGCAAGACCTTTCAGTGTGCGATCTTGTGACCTTGACCTGGAATATTGACCTACTTTTAATAAAAGATTGACTTACTCGATCAATATTTTCTGAATTATTATAGGTAGATCTTTCATATTTCGTATATATACTTCGTATGGCAGAGTCTTTCATTCATGTCATGGTTTTTGATTTGATTATCGTAAACATGAAGTTTGACCTACGTTTAAGAAAACTGAAACCTACAAAAGTATATTTGGAATAATTTTAGACCAGGGCTTTCATAATTAATGTATATATATATATATGTGTGTGTGTACGTGTGTACAGATTTTTTATGGCAAGTTTTTTGAAACAATGATGTTTGGTCGTGTGACCTAGCAGTTTGACCTATTTAAAATAAACTGACCCCATTCTACATCTCCTGAACTAATTAGGGTAGGGCTTTCATATTTTGTATAACATATTCTTGTTATTACATGAAATTTGAACTTGTGACCTTGATCTGAAGTCGGACGTACTTTCTAAAGATCTGATATATCCGATATATCCTATTTCAAGGTTGTTGTTTTTTCACAGTATGCGTATAAGTTTCTTACGGCAAGACCATTTATTTCACACTGACCTTTGGACTTCATAGTTTAACTCACCGGTGTACTTGTATGAACATATCACCTGTTAAATATCTTTGAAAGTAGTGAAGGGAGAGTTTTAATATTCTGTACATAAAACTTTGTGATACAATCGTGTTTGGTCTTGTTACCTTTGACTTAATCTTAAAAAAAAAAACACCCTAACTAATCAATATTTCCGTGGCTATTAAAGATAGAGCTTTCATATTTTATAGAAAAGATTTCTTAAGGCAAGATCATTCATTTTATACCATGTCGTATGGCCTTGGTCTTAACCTGAACATCAAGGTCATGTTAGTTATATTGGTATTGAGGTGTATCAGTGTTATGTAACTTCATTTTCGGTTTGGTCATGATCCATTGGGGGGGGGGGTATAGATTGGGGTCAAAATCTTTATGGTATTATTGATAAAAGTCAGATTCGGCAAAATGGTCAAAATAGATTGCCGTTCTTAATTACGCAACTTACCAGTAGATTTAGCAGGTGGCAGATGCGGCTCATGGGCCTCTTGTTTAAATTGCGTTTGGACGCTTGAATTTTAGGAAATCAGTGCCCAGCAATGTAGGGCCTGGTTTTGCGTAGCTTGCTTGCTGTCCACGATATATTTTAGCTGGAGGTGCAGGACCACTAGACTACTTGGTCTCGAACTATTTTTTTTTAAAAGAAGTGAGTGAAAAAACTAAAAAACTAACTTACGTGTTTAATAATTACAGAGTAATAATATCTACAATTAGCTTTATCACTGAACATGGGATGTTAACAAACTCTCTCACATGTCATAGAATGATATCTTGTCTGAAGTTGAATAGTAAAAGATAAACAGGTAAAAAAAGTTATGTCTAGAAGAAATTCTTGGTATAGAGGAAGGACATCAATTATTAATTAATATAAACTTGAGTCCTCTTGCTTGTCGTAAGAGGCGACTAAATGGGGCGATCCTTCGGACAAGACCGTAAAACTGAGGCTCCATGTCACAGCAGGCGGGGCACTAAAGACCCTCCATAAGCTCCACGAATCGGCCAAATTTTGTAGCCCTTCGCCGGCAATGGTCACGTCTCCATATGCGTGAAAAATGTTCAAACGGGACGTAAAACAATATACAATCAATACCCAAACATTCATTTTATTGGTGGTATCACCTGTCCTTACATTTAATTGTTCCTCAACACAGTCACCCTTCCTCCTAGATATCTGAAAAATTTAAGGACACGGAAATGAGCCGGTTGATAAACAAACGACGTGCTTACATGAAACTAAACAGCTATAGGGTACGTGTTCTGTTTGAATTGAATTTTCCCACTGCTACAAGTAGCTCTCGCGGAACAGAGCTTTTGGAATCTTATAATCAATAGGAACACGTCATTTCTGTTTACATTAGAAATGCCAACACACATGGGAAAGGAAGGGAGAGATAGATTAGAGATGGAAGTGATGCATATTGATATTAATTAATCCTCCTTCACATGGGTAATATTTGGGCACGGGTGTTTAAAACGAGGGATGTTCGAATTCTTATATGTGGTGAGTACATTTCTGTTTATTTATTAAAATATATCAAATTTATAATGGAGATGATGATTCACTATGACATAATATTTGATGTCGTTTTGTGTGCGTAGAAAAGAACTCTAAAAAAAAAATCAAAAGCAAAAATAAAATTCTAAATAACAGTTTTATGGCTCGTGGAACAATAAAACTGACTGTGTTTTAGTTTTGATGCATCTTGTGAAGGCTTTTTCATTATCGTAGATTTATTTCGTATTTTATGGATGTATGCATGCATAGAGTTTTGACGACAAGAACACACTTGTCGATCGTTTTCATCAAGATTTAAACTCTACTTCCTACATGTTTGACAATATACAGTGGCGGATCCAGGATTTGTCGAAAGGGGGGGCCCGGCCCTTTGGAAAAAGTGGGCCTGCTATACGTCGCTGGCTAGAGGTCTAGAATGAACCCAAGTGGGGGCCCAGGGGGCGAAGCCCCCGGAAGCTCTAGGGTTTAAGGGCTTTTCAAGTCATTTTTAGGGGTTTATTTAGTTATAATTCTATACATAATGATAATTTAGGTCACCAAAAGGGGGGGCCCGGGCCCCCTGGGCCCCCCCCTCTAAATCCGCCACTGATATACATAGAATAATTCAAGGAAGAGAATGAAGGTTCTCGCGGATATTTGTTGTTGATCAAAATTGATTACATGTATATAAATTTGTTCTTTATTGGTTTTCATTTTCATAAAGATGACGTTTTAGGGTGGATATCTCTAACATGATATGGTTATTTCCGTTAAGTACTAGTCTTGATTAACAGTTTTAAATTTATTTTCTTTTACTCCAGTGATATCAAGGATTCAGGGAATATGTTTTTGGTCTGTCTGTCCGTCCGTCCGTCCGTCCGTCTGTCTAAAACGTGACTGAAGGGCCAATGTCGTTGCTTTGTGACTGCTAAAGTTCAGGGTTATTCATTGGGCCATTGTCTGATTTGCAACAATTAAAATGACCACACTATTCAGAATTACTTCAAAGTTTTGTTTTTCAGTTGAAATCAAAGTACTGGGAATTCAAAACAAACAACTTGCGACGTGCCAATAAATACAAATCACCGTGAAATAATCCTAAATCACCAAATTAAATGTTATTTTATAAATCTCTTTCTGACACGTCTGTAATTTTGATTTTTCATTTTTTGTGATGTTCCAGCTGCGATGAATTATTTTTTTCTATAAAAAAAAGATGAAAATTACGCAATTGCCACGCAGACGTTCCGTTAGAGAGGCAGCATATATTAATATAAATATAATTAAAATCACAGACGCTTTTATTCAAGTAAATGCTTTTGGTCGTTTCGAAGAATGATATATAAACTCCTGGAGAACGTGAGCAGATCTATTTTGCAGATTGTTTTTCTTCAACCGAGGTTTATTACACAAGTTGTAGAGCACCATCTGTTTATTCAGGGAATGTTTCTCAAAGACCGGAATGCTGTGTGAATCATTTCGCCATCAAATAACCAAAAGATCATTGAACGCATAATGTTCCGCACAAAACAGTGGCTCATCCGCACGTGGTTAAATAAATAATCATAGATGCGCACATGCACAGTGACGATGCATCAATGTCAGGCATGTATATTATAGGGGTATAAATCAATAGAAACACGATCGCCGGTATGATTAAACACTGCCGCTACCCTATGTTTCCATTGTTTTATATCTCCATTATGCAAACCACCCAGATATCATATCAAGGTGAAAGGTCAGTGTTGTTCGTTTTCGAGAAATAACACTATTGAATACATAAATTTTAGAAAATATTGCAAAATGAACAAGTAACATTCACTCCGAAGTCGGTTGCCATGAGTAATTTTAGGTAGTTTTTCTCCAGTGGTGGGCATATTTGCTAACATACTCGATCGATATAATGACCGAGTCGATGCACGTGTCTTTTTACATATACGATTAGTAAACCTACATGCAAATACCTGTGTGTCATTGCCCTTAACATCTCCATAATACAGAGGGCCTTTAATATCTCCATAATACAGCTCGGACCTTTAATATCTTCATAATACAGAGAGAGTAGACATCAAGTCCCGACATCAATCAAAACATGAAAGTTGACAAATGATGCTGATGAATCGAGTAAAACCCATCCCTACTACATGCATGTCAATAATTCGCCCAACAAGCTTTTGATACAGCAATACATATTGGAAACTAAAGACAAGGTTTATCATTTGAGCTGCTTTTGATATTTCCAGGTCTGGATGCTGCAGGAAAGACCACGCTGTTATACAGGATAAAACTGGGAGAAGTCATAGACGCTCTACCATCCATAGGTATAATAGCAGAACCCAACGCGAAAACACAATGTTCTCACGATACTCGAGATAAACATTCGCTTTTATTCAAGATTAATAATGCAGTTTTAAAGTTAGCTATGTAAAAGAACAGTGTATACTTGTAAATAAGTGGCTTTGATTGTTTTTTGCTGCCACTTTTAGAATCTTACACATTACAATAGTATTAAGCCCTGGCCACTTTCTCCAGAAACATTTACAGATGTTGTGTTTGGTTGTAGGGTTTAATGTTGAGACAATACAACACAAGAACACTAGGTTCACGGCATGGGATATTGGTTGTCGGGAGAAAATGGTAAGAAAAATAGAAGGTTTCACATTATTCCAATTTCTTTTTTTATTTTAAGGAGGGCGTACTTTTTAAAGGAGTAGATGACCCCCATTGATTTTGAGGTTACAAGATCAAACTAGTCGATCTGATACTGAAAGACATTGCTCATTCAAGAACCAATCTGTTTGATAGACTTCAAACCTGGTACACTGGTTTTGTCTAACAACTAGAAGTCCCTTCATGATTCATATGGCGTAATGTCAAATTTGATTTAGCGATATACCCGGGTAATTCCAGCTAATTATCATGAAAACTCTGTACTCGACAGATATCAAATTTGGATATACTGGTACATGCTAAGGTACTGATGACCTATTCCCCTTGATTATGAGGTTACAAGGTCACACTACTACTATGGACATAAGAATCTGACAGTGTCTCTTGAGCACCTTGATGACAGACATCAAATCACAACGTCAAAACTCAAATACATGTACGTGTAACTGGTTATTCTAAAATATTGCCATTATATTGAGAAATAAAATGTGGCATTGTGGTTGTACCTGATTGGTAGATAACCCATCACTATCTTTATTATCATTACAGATAATCTGACTTTAAAGTTGATCATTTTCAATTTTGCCAAATGGAATGGGTTTCTACAACAATCTTGATTTCTCTCTCCCCCCCCCCTTGCTTTGTTTTTTCTTCTTGGGGAAACACAAACGTAGTTCAGTTGCATTGGTCAAGGGGTACCCTGTAATATCAATTCTCGACAAAAATTCTTTTAAAGCGTTTCCAGGACCCAGTTGCACTGGTCAGGGTTCTATATGCACATTAACTCTTGCATCTAATGTATACGGCGTTATCTAAACGCTGTCAGTTAAACTTTTAAACTAGTAACACAGGTGCAACTGAGCTCAGGAGTGTTATTGATCCTGGCATAAAATTTGATTTTGAATTGCATTTAATTTTTTTTTATTGGTACAGCGACCATTGATTCGCTTCTACTACAAGGGCACTGATGCCGTCATATTCGTCCTTGACCGAAGTGACGTGGAAAGAATGGACGAATTGTACCATGACATCATTCTTCCCGCCAATCTGTCACCGGAACTGGACCAGACAGTGTACCTCATCCTGGCCAACAAATCAGACCTTGATGACGTCATGTCAATGGAAGACATTACAGAAAAGCTTAAGCTGAATCAGCTTAAAAGGGTCTGGAGTATGTATACCAGCACTAGTGATATTGTTCCTCTCTGTATTGATTTGCTCAGACAACGATCAAAATAACTTCCCTTTGAATTTTTAATTTTAATTCATGATATTATGCAAATAATATAAAAAAAAAAACACCACAATTTTTATCTAGATTTATTTCCCGTATCTGCAAAGACAGGGGAAGGAATTGAAGAGGCATTTGACTGGTTAGTTTCTCAGTTAGGAACATCCCAAACCAAAAGAGTCACAACTGGTGCCGTGACACAGGATACTAAGAACCAAAATCCGAAATTCGCGTATGGAATGGAACAATGTACCAGAGCGTTTACTTCCAGTCAAGTGGCTCTTTATGAAATCAAATTCACAGGAGTCGGTGACCGATGTCGATCAAGACACTGAGATAACGTGAATATGTGTACAGTACCCCCCCCCCCCTCCAACTTCCTTATATCCCATTGTTACGATTATTAAAATAATATTGAAATGTTGATTACCGACGGATCTGAACATTGACATATATCGTGTAATTCCCTTAGAATTATTATACTTTGCAAAGTGCCAAACTTTGTAGTTATTTTAAAAGTTTGGTGTACCCAAATACCCGCGACATAATGCAAAATAGCAATGTGGACATGTATGATGCAGCTATTTCATCTCCAAACTTGTTAGAAGTAAAGGAAAAGTGGTTGGTGATTTCCAATCAGATATGTTTATATTTTTTTAATCTTAACCTTTTCTTCATATCGAGCAGACAGTACTTTACTGAAAGAAAAGGCTATTGCTGTTTTGTAAGTAATTTTAAAACCGTTCTTTCTTGAATATAAAAAATTAAGATTATGTTAAGACGCAGTCCGACCATCTTGTTAATGGATTGAGAAAGACTGCATATTCCAACACTAACCTGATTTGTGAATTTCAACATTTATGTGTATTTTGCCTTTGGCATGTTACAATGTACATGTGTATTGCCTAAGGAATTTTTTGAAGAAAAAAAAACCCCAACAATACAAAATGAAGATTTTGTTACGACGCAGTCCAACTATTGTTGTTGATGGAGTGAGAAATACAGCATATTCTAACACATCCAGACGTGTGCTTTATAGCGTTCATTGTGTATTTTGTCAATGATGTGTACATGTGTATTGCCTATAAACCACATACACGTGTGTGTTAGTATCATAAAACGCTTTCATTTAAGTTGTCAAGTGTTGCTTGTTATGTGGTTGAAAATAAAAAGGAAACAATCTCTTTTTCTCTCCTTTTAATTTCTTTTTTAAATAATTACCCTCAATAATTGTTTCGTCATGAAACCAAACACGTAACCATACCCAGAGATAAAGTTCACAAAAGTTAGTGGCAATCTTTATTGCATACACTACTGAAGATTTCTATCTTGATTTTTTAAAATTTGTATGCAGAATACGGTAGATGTATTTTGATTCATAGTAAATAAAGATCAAATGATTATAGGCATATAAAATTAAAACCATGTAAATTTCTTTTTTCTGTTTTTGTCAAAGTTTGCATTTTGCATTTGGTCCGTGATAGCATCCGGTAAATCTGATTCTACTTTGTTCTTTAAAGATTTGTATTTCTTGAATGCAAGTGCGGACGCCCCTAAAGCGGCGACAGCACCTAGAACACCCCCTACTGCCGGCCATAGATTGGATTCATCTGTGCTCTTCCCAGTTTGCTGCAAAAATGTTATTAATTATTCACAAGAGTTGTCCCTCTTTTATAATTTTTTGGATCCAAATAATTGCTATTCAACGACAAACTCCACCACAGATCAATTTCACTAAGAAAAAGTTTGATGCAATTCACGATTTTTCAGTTAATTTTGTGGTATATGACCCACTCACCTTGTTCCATCGATTAGCGTCCACATTCGTGTTGAATTTGTTTTCACCTGACAAGTTTATCGTCAATGTCTTTGAGTTTCCAGCAGAGTCATGAGCGATCACCGATAGTTGATATGTGCAACAATCTCCTCTGTTTGAAAATGTGATTTTATTAGAAGCATGATTGTATGTATGGAACATTTGATAGGGATGATTTCAACCTCTATCTTCAACATTCTAGATTGATGTAGAAATATTCCATATCACCTACATATGGTGGTTATGTGTCTGTCAATCGAGAGAGCATGGTTTGCGTATGATCACTTTTGAAACCTAAACAGGTTAATGACAATTAAAATGATGTTACAGGTGTTTCAATCGGCTCGTTTCAAGTCAGCATTTCACAAATTCTACTGCCGTTGTAATAATACAGCCTGTCATTAGGTCAAATGTTGTAAGACGTGTTTCATACTAATTGTTAAGTCATTCTTTATATACCGATTTTGACTGCGGTTTACTTGATCAAGATAGAGGGCTGACGGCAAGTGTGGTCAGTTAACAGGGGATGTTTATCTCCTTCAGCACCTGAAGGGGGTCAACGTTTGTCCTGCTCTCTTTTTGTATTTTTCATCAGATTAATACGACAGATTACTGTTGGTTATCTTCACGTTTTCATTCATACAGAAGGGGCTGGCGTTCTAAATGCTGAGTGAATCTTAAAATTTACCGAGTGGCAGTACATAGTTTACAAGGCAGGTATACCAGGACTGTATGATTATTTATGTAGCTTTGAATACTAGTATAGAAGAACCATCATCAATAATTGGAGATAGGCTTAAATAATAGGCAGCCAATGCTGTAATTCCACTTACATAGAAAATAAGTTGATGAAATATCAATATCTTTTTTTATTTTCGCATTGCAATAAAGATTGGATATTGTACAATGATAAACCTACTTGAGAGTAGCTAGGTACTTGTTTCTGTCGGCGCTGTCCTGGTGATACGTGAAGAGTACAGTGCTGGATACTGGGGTGCAGTACAGACGTGTCATGTTAGCCGTGAAGACAACAGACATATCCACCTGCCATAGCTGATGGGAACAATTGTGAATGTTCATGCTGGCCTTTTCACAGTTCTCGGAGCGGTTGACCACTTTAAAATCCGGTGGGTTTACAGCGGAAACCTAAATCATAAAGTCAAAGGGGGAATCCTTCAACTTGTATGTCAAGTCAAATCCCGCAAGAAAAAGAAAAACAAGTATTACCATGAGATGCTTATCTATTCTGGAGCTTGCTCCTTCTGTCAAGAGAGTGATGGTGAGTTTTCTATGGAAAGAAAACGATACTGATAAATTTGTATTTTTAAGGAATACCGGTAATGGAAGCATGGAGTAATTAGTATAATCAGCGACCATACAGAAACTTTCGTTTACATATTCTCCATATTACAAACAACCTAGACAACAGTATGTTTGGTAAAAAAAAAAACCCACCCATATTTTATTCCCCAAATAACTTTCCATACAGTAAGTAGTCATACGTTTGGGTTCCTATAGGCTAAATATTGAATAAGCAATGATCATTAATGACAAAACATTGGTGAATACAGATATATACTAGTATCCATACGTCTAAAATTGATGCAACCCTATGAAAAGAACTAACGTGTATGTTGCAGGTGGAATTGCTGTAATATGGAAGTCCATCGTCTTCGTCTGCTTACCATCCAACGTCACGTGTTTAATGACGTTAGTAACAAAGCCCGCGGTATCGGCGGCTTTCACGTCGAACGTCTGCCGGGTCGCTCCCGCGTTTGTCACTCTAACACTCACGGCAACCTCTCGATTGTACACTAGTGAGTCTGTTGGAAAAGCGATATGATATGGAAAAATATATATATTGTTCCCAGCACATGAAATACCGTATCCATCGTTAAGAATATAAACGAAAACCCCGGGGAAACATTTTCCTCTGTATCGAATTAATTAAGTACATGTATCTGTAAAAGCTTGTTATTGCTTACATCAGACATACTAACATTATAATTGCCAATCAAGATATCAAACCCTTCTCCTTTTCTTATCTATCTAATTCGTATATTTTCATGCATTTTTGCGTCAGATAATGTTAAAACTTAAAAAATCAGAGGATGAAAAACTTTTATCATTCATGTATATGGTTTAAAATATTAAAAGTATGAGTATACTTGTAAAATTATTTACTTGAAGAAGGAACAAACTCTATTTTTCCTTTCACAGGCGTCACTGTTCTCTGAATCTCTCTGGTCATTGTTTTCATGTCGACTAATCCCTTGATTCCAACGTAAAAGGGCTTCAAATTGAAACAATTAGTTAGATTCAAAACATCCAACTAAGAATGTGTCAAGATGCCATCAGATTCAGAGACGATGCGTTACCTCCCAAAAAGTGACGTCGGTAAACACGGTCCTTGTGGTAGTTTTCGATGAGTCCGACACCGGAAGTGACATTAAAAGACGACCGTCAGGCTTCTTCAAATAGATATCTGTGATAGTTGTGTAGCTTCCGAGATTTTGAGGTATCCTTTTTACCGAGACACTGAGCGTGTAGTTGTTACCTGTATATAATAAAATTACCCCAGAGTGTAGCAATGTATCCTTTTGATTTGTGCATAGAGTTGGGCAATACAAGGTATGATTTGTGCAAAGAGTGGGCAATGCAAGATAGTTTGCAATTTCTAGGGAAATTCGAATAATACATGTATCTCATCAGATTTACCTGCAACAGGGCTTGTTCCGCTGATCGGATATTTCACCCCTCGTATGTCTTCCAATATTTTATATGTGAAGTCTATACAACCGCTACCAGAAACGGTCACATGACAATGGCTTTTGTCAAAATTCTTCAATTGCCAAACTCCATCTAACGGGTTCTGCAAAACAATGTTAGCATAAAAAAGAAACATGTGTTGATTGACCCATCTTTCGCAAAGTTCGGAAGCCCTCGTGTCTTTTTTCTTGCAGAGTAATGATGACGTAGGATATATTAATGATAATAATATAATAATACTAATCTTTATTTTCAAAGTCGGACATGTATACTCAAACAATGAACATTAGCTATAATATATGCTTTACCAACTTGCAGTTTTGTTGGCGCGAGGGCACGATTGTGTGATAGGAAACTCATATGTCCGATTGGGCGATCACCATGCCCCCTCACATACATCCACTGCCGATTACGGGGATTGAACTCGGGTCGCAGTGGTGAGAAGCAAGTATTATAACCACTATGCTACCTGGACACGCTGATTACTCTGTTTACCTAATCAAGATATAAAGCCCACGGCGGGTGTGACCGGTCGGCTGGGGATGCTTACTCCTCCTAGGCACCCGATTCCACCTCTGGTATATCCAGGGGTCCGTGTTTGCCCAACTCTTGATTTGATTTCCGTAAAGGATTTATGAGATTGATCACTGTTCGTTATGTTCACCATTTATATGTCCATCTTACTCCTGACTAGTGTCTTGTTATCTAAGTATTTTCATGTAAATGTACTCATGCCTGAGTTTCTCTTTCATTGGGACTTACATGCACAGAAAGAATAGTTGTTTTCCGGTCTATAATGTCTTTAGATGCATTTCCTGTAAAGGATTGGTTAAAACCTGAAAATATAAAAAATAATTGCCAATTGTTTTCTAATGGCTACATGTAGCATTTTCGTATGGAGCGCCAAATCATAAACTCAAAAAGATATCGTGAATTAAACTATAATAGTTGATTTGATTAGCGCATGAGCTAAATCGATGCATACATCACGTGTGGTGGAATTATTGTTAGCAAAATTTAATTTGGAGCTTGGTGTAAATAATTTGATGAACTTGGTTCAGTTGAATATATTTTTAATTTCTTATCAGCGTTTTTTTTTTAACGGAATCAATGTGCGCATCAATTCTTCAAAAGGGAGCAATAATATTAATTAAATTGTGGATACTGGTATGTTGAATTGAAGTCTTTAAGAATCAAATTGCGCGCATGAATTGAATTTTAAAATTATATCATTGATTCAAATGAGAAGGGCAATAATTCAATTACTGTTCGTGATAATTCAATGTTTGTTGTTGTCGTTCGCCATTACACTTGAATGCCAGTCTCCTCAACAAATCTGGCCGTCTTCTGTAGGTCTTCCACAGGTCCATACAGTTTCTCTGTAATGAGGGTTGGTTTACCCCATATCTTCTCTCTGTGTGCCTGGTGTAACTTGCACGTCTGCAGAAAGTGTTCTGTATTCTGCTCTGCTTCTTCACAGGGACACATTTTTCATGGTATGACCTTCAAAACTCTGTACAGATGTTGGTTGAGTTTGTTGAGTCCTGTCCTGAGCCTGAAGATTGTAGTCGATCTTTTTAGTTGATGGTAGCTATCTTGTTTCTGAGGGATATTGTGCAGAGACTTGATGATGGTCTTCATCTGTGTGTAGCAGACAGGATTTTCATCTTGCTGTTGTTGAGCGCCTTCCTTTGCTAGCTGATCTGCTTTATCATTTCCGATGATTCCACAATGTGTAGGTATCCACTGTATGGCAGTTTTAAGGCTGGAATAAATAGCTCTATCAAGTTGTGGTAGTTTGTTGTTGGTAGGTACTTGTATTACGGAGAGGGCACCTGTTTCGGAAAACTACTTGCATATTTTCTGCGTTTTCCTTGATGTAATTTGCCGCATGTATGAGTGCTTCTTCTTCAGCCTTGTAGTTGGCAATGTAGTCCTGTTGGAATTGTCATTGACTGTTGTTCTCCATTTGGGTATTCTATGTAGATACCGGCCCCTCCTTTTGTTGTCGCATTTGTGGGAACCGTCTGTGTAAACTCTTGCTCACAATTCTGATGGATACTCTTCTTCCAGCATGCTCATTGTTACGGTATTTCTGACGATGTTTGATTGTTCATCTTTGGCACTGAGTAACAGAACTGTTGTCTGAATGGTTACAATGTCCTCCTCTGCACCATAGACTGTCATTCATTTTAAAAATTTATAGGTTTGACATGCTTAGGTAGATATTCTTGGTGTTTTCTTTGCAATGCTCTTGTTTCTAGAGTGATGCTGGATCTTTTGAGTCTGCCTGAGGATAGTTGTTTAGTCTCTCATTCATTGGGTGGTTTGGTAAGTATTGATATTTGGTGGCCTATAGCATAGCTTTACATTCTCTTCTCTTACTTAATGGTGGTATGTTTGTAATTTCTTCCATACAAGCAATAGGTGTTGATTTCATGGCTCCTGTGATGATGGGGAGCGCCTTGATTCTGGACTTTATCTAGAGTCTGATGGTGAGACTTAGGTGCTGTCGTCCAAGCACTAGAGCCATATTCTAGATGTGGGCGTACATTTCCTTCGTAGACAGATTTCAAAACTTTCTCATTAGTACCCCAGTTTTGACCAGCAAGTTTTCTCTTGATGTTTAGTTTTTGTCTAACTGACTTTTGTTGTCATTATATGCTGTTTCCATGTAAGTCTT